>SKCR01055118.1:0-45507 GCA_019454045.1 Zanthoxylum bungeanum | reverse complement strand
CAACAACACACAACTCTTTCTTTCTCTCATCTCTCTCTCTCACGCCCATGGTGGGCAAAATTCTTCACTGGTTTCTGTCAAGAAACTGTGAGCTAAGGAAGCAAGAGTGGTGATTTTTATGGCAAAAATCACAAGAGCTAGCACTCCGAGAGACATGCTAAGGTGATAGGGAAGTCCACCCATGAGCCGGGAATCGTTTGACGAAGCTTGGAGCTTGGAAGATGACCTCCAAAGGCCGAAAATCATTGAACTGCTCACTGCCACTACCGAATGCAGTAAAGAGGAGAAAATCAGATTTTGTTGCCTCTCGCGTCGCTCAACCGATCGATGTGAGTATTCCACAACTTCGTTGATTTGTATTCGCACTTATTTCATGCTTGTTTTATGATCTTGGGACCTTAGCAAACACCAACAATGGTATCAGAGCAAGGTTGAGCATGAAATTGATTTAGGGCTTAAAATTTGGGTAAAATTGATTTTGAGCATGTATAATGAAATTGGATGAATTAGTATGCTTAAATGTGTTTTAATTGATGATTGATTGGATCAATTTGATGAAATGTTGTTTGGAACAAATTTCCCCAAATTTTTATGTTGACCGAATGGTTGGAAGCCCTTATTGTCTTGGAATTTTTGATTTTTTTGTTCATTGGATGAATTTGAATCAATTGGGATGTTGATTTAATGTCGATTGTGGAATTAATTGGATTGAAACCGAATCGGACATAAAATTACCCTCCATTGCCGAGAGTGAAGAAGCATGTTTGGGTTTGATTTTGATCAAAATATGTTGGACACTAATTGATGTAATTAAGCATGATTAATTGTATAAATTAATGTTTTGGAAATATTGATTTGGGTGATTAATTGTGTTATACACTTTAGGATTAATTAGATTATGAAATTGGACTTTTATGATTTAATTAATTGGACCTTAAATTGATTGGGCTTGTTATGTTGTTATTGGGCTAATTGGGCTTGGTTGTACCAAGATGGGTTTAGGCAAAATTGGTTGGATCCAATTGGGCCCAATACCGCATCCATAAAGCCCAAATGCGACTAATGGACCTTTAAAGTTTAATTAGGCCTAATGGGCCAAAATTGATTTATAGGCTTATGGGGTAATTCCCGGATTGGATTTTGGTTATTCGGTTTGACCTGAGTTGACCAAAAGTCCACGCCTTATGAAATTAATTAAAAGCCCATTGGACTTTAATTGAATTGACGTTGGACGTTAATCGGGTTTTGAGACCCGTAACGATTAAATTTGGAATTTAAATCGTAAAAGGTTCGTCAAATAAAGTGTAGTATTTAATTTGGAATTAAATAAGCGAATTAGAATTAAATGCATATTGAATTGGATTTAATTTTGTTTAATTTAATTCGAGAATATGTAATTTGAGTACTTATTCGCAAAACGAGTTTGACTCGAACAAAATCAAATCGTTGTTTAAACATTGGATGATCACTAATTATCAGATTAATTAATTTGATTAGATTGACTGATAACATGTTTGTGTGAATACATGGTTGCGATGCATGAATAATGTATATCGGATGGATATTATATGGGTGGGGCAATTTTAGAAATTGTTGTAATAAATTTGATTTATTAATTGGACCTGCGTGTCCAGCCTTATACCTATTTATTCTTTGTATTATCTTCTCACATATTCCCCTCAATGTAAATGAGGTTTCTTTAGAAGTGTAGTGTAATGGGTAGAAGTAATACATATGCTAGCGGGAGAGAGAAATGGAGAGATTTGATCTAGGATCAATGTGTAAAGTATTCATCCGCATATCATTATTATTTTACATACGCGCTTTATTATGTGTTTAGAATGCATGTTTAAGGGTGTATGATGATGAGACCTTAACAAAGATAATAAATTGGTTGCCAATTTGCACTCGAAAAACCCTCGCAAAATATTAAGCGTTTTTCCTTCCATTGAGTAACTCTCACTCAAGATCCGATACTAGCATTGGCTTGTTGGCCAAGTCAAGGTCCGTCGAGGATGTGTTTGAATCACGAAGGCTTTGTTCTATATTGGTGTCTTGTCCAAGTTGTGGTTTGTTGGCCAAAGTCAATACCACTTCTTGTCCATCGACAATGATTACGAAGCTTTCCATGGTCAATGGGTCGCGCTTAACTGGGATAACTAAGTTTGTTGTGCCAAAGCCAATGCTTAGTTGATTCAGAGGAAAAATGTTAGGTAATACATTGGATGTATTGGCATATATAAGATATATGTTTCGGACTTGGATGTCCCCCTATTGGATCTAGGAATTGGATTGGATCCAATCGATCTTAGAGATCTACCTAGTTAATTATCATACAATTTGTTGGCCAAAGTCAAGATTGTGTGATATTTAACGGGATCCTAGCCCGCTAGAAAACACGGTTTCCCGAGTACTCGACAGAGGGTTAGAGGCTCGCCGAAAAATAGTGGGAGGCAAGAATTGAATTTGCAATATTCGTTTAATTACTTGTCATACGCGCTCAATCAAATATCATTCGTCAAATAAATTAAATGTTAGTTGGACTAATATTTAAATTGTTGTTTTAATAAACAGTTGGACTGTATTCAAACAATTCAATTATATTTGGTTATATAATTGGATTATAGTAATCAATATATTTGATTTAATTAATTATAGTTGATTAAATAGTTGGACTATAGTAATCATTATAATAAATAGTACATAAATCGTTGATTAAATAGTTAGACTATTAAAATCAAGATAAAATTGAAAGATTGACATTTAAAATATAATCCTAGGGAAAATGTATTTAAATGGTTTAATTTTCAAATTGGAAATAATTTCAGGATGGTCCTGGAAAATAATAAGTTACTTTATTTGATAAAATAACATATTATGCCTAAGCCCGGAGTTAAGCAAATAGTAGAGCATAATCTTTGGAAGATTTATGCAATGATAACTTTAGTGCTTAATCCATTTAACTTGTCGCAGTAGACTCCTTAATTTCTGAATCAGAACTAAGGATTAGATCCTTAAAGTATGATAATGAAATTGAAGGATCTTCATAGATCTATACTTAGATCTTATAAGTACTAAATTGTAAACATAACTCTTGGAGAGTTAATGACTATTCTCAAGGAGACAAAGTCAAAGTTTGCAATAAGGCAAGTAGCGCAAGGCGCACCTTACTTCGATATTCTAGAAACCTGAGGCTTGGCCAAAGGCTACTGGAATGTGGAAAAGGGCAAAGGCAAAATCATTATAATATTCTAGGAAGATAAATGACATATCCCAAAATGTCTGCTTAAATGTGGCAAATGGGATCGAGGAAGCGTGACTGCCGTTTGAACAAGGCAGACATGAAGGAATTGAAGAACGAGCAAGGCTCTGACTTCAAATATGTTTGTCACAAATATATTCACTACTAGTATTAAAATTGGATTTTAAATATTTAATGTGGTACATAAATATATACTGATGTTCAGAATCTGCTATGAGCAGGATACTGACTTCAATTGAGATTTATCTGCAAATTGGAAACGGGACGGAAGTCACTGTTTTAACCGTAGATACCTAATTTAGGAACTACCCTTCGGGTTTGTACTTAAATTAGGAAACTGTTATAATGTAACTAGTTTGACTAGAAACATTATCTTTATATCAGTGTTTAACCGCTGCGGGTGAACCTTTATATTCTAGAACACTAAAGTGTTTTATTATATAAAGATGATATTGAGATAATCACATTAGATGTGAATAACAGCATTTATATTTTGAATATAAATAAATCTCAAACATATAAAATGACAAACAACTAGCTCAAACTGATTTAATCAGAAGAAACATATAGTGGCATTGTTGTCTGGGACGCAATTAAACAAGAATCGTATATCCACACTTTTGAAGAGTGGGTACTAGGACTGATTTGATTCCAGTCAAATAAAGTCTATGAATCTAGTTTATTAGGCAAAATGCCTATAACACCTTTACTTGGTAAAAGTATAAAAGCCACCAATCTGTTAGCCTAGTTCATAGTGAAGCAAGTGGGCCCATGTCTAGTTAGGCTAGAGATGAATATGAATATTTCGTGACCTTTACAGATGTGGCATCTCGTTATGGTTATGTTTTTCTTTTGAAGAACACAAATCAGAAACTTTTAAAGTTTCGAACGAAATAGACAAACAGATCGGCTAAGTATTAAACCATCACGGTAGACCGTAATGGAAAATACTTAAGAAATAAGTTTCAAGTATACTTGAAAGAGTATAGTATTCTTTCAAATGAGGACTCCTCCCGGAACACGTCAGTTTGACGGTGTGTCCGAACAGAGTAACCAAATTTTGTTGGACATGATATGGTTAATCATGAGTCGCTCTGAGCTACCATTTCCTTCAACGGATAAGCTTTTAACAGTGCAGAACTTATTTAGAATAAGGTTCCATAAAAATCTGTTTGACAGATTTCATATTAGATATGAACAGGATAGAAACCAGGTTTCTTAATCCTGAAAATTTGGGAATGCTAGGCATATGTTTGGATGATACCAAACTAAAACCCAAATTGGATAAGTGCCAATTGTAGTTATCCTAGGGATACCAAAGTATTGTACTTATACAACTCACAATAGAACAATTAGATTGTTGCTCACCATGCGATTTTCCTAAGAGGAATGCCGATATGCAGTGGTAAGTGGGAGGATAGTAAAACTTGATGAAAATCAGAGAAATACTGTTCAAGGCACCGAATCTTAATGGAACATAAATAGTTCATCAAGGATGAAACTATTCCAATAATCTTCGAATACATAAGAACCGCATATGTCGGAGAGAGTCAGAAAACAACCTGGGGTATGGGTTTCTGATCTCACCTCATAAAGATGTAAATCTTATTGAGATATACCAACTAACTACGTATGAGGAAGTGATACAAGGTATCGACTCCATATTATGGCAAAGTGTCATGATATCTGAATAGGATTCCATGTATATCAACAAGTTGGATACTAGTTGATGTACCGCAAGGCATTGTGCCTATTAGTACTTATTAGTCTTCAAGGAAGACATACATGGATGGCAACATACCAGCGTATAAAGCTAGGCTTTTAACGAAAAGGTATCGTTATCAACATTTTGTCGATTACGATTCAACTTTTTAATTGTTGCCACGGTAAATCCATTTGGATAATGCTTGCTAAAGCTGCGTGTTTCATTTATGAAATATGACAGCTTTACGGGAAAATCACTTTCCTGAAAAGGAAACCTTTTGGAGAATGTTTACAACATCCTGTCGGTTTTGTCGTACCAAAACTAGCAAACAAGGTTTGCAGGTTGTTCAATCCATGTTTGGATTGAAGCAAGCATTAGGTTTTTGGAATTGTCGTTTTGATGTGATCATAATGGTTTATGATTTAATTCAAAACGAAATGATTCTTGTGTATATAAGAGGGTTAGTGGGAGCGCACTGACAGTGGCTGTCCTATAAGATAATGATAATATGTCATTTCTTGGAAATGATATTCCCATAATAACTATCGGTGAAAGCTTGGCTTTCGAGAAAACTCTCTGAGAACTCGTACATTGAAAAATGTACGCGACCTGGTGTCTCATACTCTTTGAGCATATGGATTCACAGAGAGGCCAATCCAAGTGATAGTCACTGGATTGATGCTAAGAACATCCGTTAGTATCTTAGAGAACTAATGATGCTGTCTTAATCTGTGGAGATGGAGAACTTGAAGTGACTGGGATCACTACTGCAAGTTTCCTAAACCGATAAAGATGACTAAAAGTCGCAAACGGTACTATACAGTTTGAATAACGGAACAGTGAGCTGTAAATCTTCCAAACAAGATACTGTTACCGAATAAACAACATATGCGGGTTATTGATGCAGCTGAGGCAGCAATATAAGCCTTCTGGGTCGACAACAAATCTAATTAGATTAGATATAATTCTGTTAGCAGCTGAGCTAGGCTGCAGCGCAGGCTAAAGAATTAATGGTCTCATCAACGATCCAGATAAATACTTCGATACTCATCTGATTCGTTCGGATCATACATCGTGGCGATATGATGATCGTACAAATCGCATCAGACGATAATCATGCAAATCCGCTGACGAAAGCATTTCTCAGCAGTTTGAGCCAACCGTACATAGTTCGGGTGTAAGACACTCGAGTGACTGGCTATAGGCCAAGTGGGAGATTTTTAGACAATTATGACCCATAGCGTCACTATTTGTACAGATCATGGTGTTGTTGTACAAATTAACTATGTGACAAAGTAGATTGCACTCTTATCATTTGTGATTAGATCACCTAGATGTATAAATGATAGGAGGTCCCTATGATTTGTTCCTGGATGGAGAATGATATGAGACAGTATCAGTCCATGAAGGATAAATCATTAAATATACCTAGTCAGAGTATTATCGAGATTGGACATCGATAAATACGTAAAAGACTAGTATTACGCTTGTGCGCATTGTGAGGGCACAACGACATAGTTCTCATATATTTGGGTATAAGATACTCATGCAAGTGTAATAGGAGGTTGTGTTTTACCGATGGTATGGGAAACAGTTTCGCTCTGGATAGACCCCATCGGAATTCCATTGGTAGTATGACTATGTGTCTATGGAAGTCCAAAATCAGGGTAGGTGTATTGGTCTTAACCTGAGACTTACACCGCTAATACTTGCGACAATCAATATACTTTGGTTGCGGTCGTCCAGGGCTTTAACAGGTTCTGTGTACGCCTATGCTGGTATATTGAGAATCGTAGTGTGTTGGGTGTGATGTCAATACGGAAGTGTCACTCCAGTCATATAGAGATGATGGTCACGTAGGATACGGTACTAGTACTCTTAAGTACTGCAGCCATCGGGATAAAATGATAAGGTCATGTTTATCCTATTATAGAGACTAGTTACGAGACATCCGATATGTGTTTCGTACGGGGCAGACACAATTCCAGCCCCAGGCCTAGCACGTGATCATCTGATACTGGACATAAATATACGCAATACTACGTATAATACACCTGATATAGATCCTTTATTCCTGTAAGGATATTTCTGGAGAATTGGGTAGGCATGGCGCTTTGCTAGAAGCCAACATTGTCTTGTAAATCGGTATAAACGTAGTACGAGGTACTTACGTGTTCGGATAGTCCGACGACCGAATTTACTGCCAACATATCTGGGGATCTCATGGGTCGCTTCCCGAAGATTCACCGATGACGTATAACTCGCACTCTAAATTAATCTGGGATTAATTAGAAGAGAGAGAAAATTAATCTAGGATTAATTACAGAGATATTTTATCTGGGATAAAATATCAATTTAAAGAGAGATAACGATTAATTTGGAATTAATCGATAAATTAATATATTCGATATATTAAATGAAATTGGATTTCGACGCGGAATTAAAATTAGATTTTAATTCGGGTGAACGAATTAATTTAGAATTAATTCGTTAGGCGTAATCCTTAAATTACGACGCAACGAAAAATTGTTAATTTAGAATTAGCGAACTCGAGCCCAGGATTATTTGCGAGCGCATTCGTATTTCGAATTCGAGTGCGGCACGCAAGTCAAATCAAGCGTCAAATCGCTAGTCTCATCTAGCGTCACATCATTCGTCAATCAAGTGATGGATGTCTTTCACTTTGAGTGATTGACGCCAGTCATTATTCACTGAGTGATGGATTGATGAAGTGATGTGTGTGGTTGGTGCCATTAAGGCTTGACTTTTTGAATGCCAAATTCATGTTAAATGAATTTGAAATTCACATTTGGGTATTAGATACACAAATTTGAAGCCAACAACACACAACTCTCTCTTTCTCTCATCTCTCTCTCTCACGCCCATGGTGGGCAAAATTCTTCACTGGTTTCTGTCAAGAAACCGTGAGCTAGGGAAGCAAGAGTGGTGATTTTTATGGTAAAAATCACAAGAGCTAGCACTCCGAGAGACTCCGAGAGACATGCTAAGGTGATAGGGAAGTACACCCATGAGCCGGGAATCGTTTGACGAAGCTTGGAGCTTGGAAGATGACCTCCAATGGCCGAAAATCAGTGAACTGCTCACTGCCACTGTCGAATGCAGTAAAGAGGAGAAAATCAGATTTTGTTGCCTCCTGCGTCGCTCAACCGATCGATGTGAGTATTCCGCAACTTCGTTGATTTGTATTCGCACTTATTTCATGCTTGTTTTATGATCTTGGGACCTTAGCAAACATCAACACAAAGATGGGCCCTAAAGGAGGAATTTCCAAGAAATCCAAATTTCAAGGAAGATGCTTCAACTGTGACAAAATAGGTCACAAGTCTTCTGAGTGCAGACTGCCGAAGAAGAAAAATAACCAAGAGGCTAATGTGATGGAAAACATGACTCAAGATGTTTAAGACATTAACCTTTCTGATGTGGTTTCTGAGGTGAATCTGGTGGGTTCTAACCCAACAGAGTGGTGGATTGACACTGGTGCCACTCGACATGTGTGCTCAGATAAGAGTATGTTCTCTTCATTTGAGTCTGCTGGTAATGGGGAAAAAATATACATGGGAAATTCAGCAACATCTGAGATTGAAGGTCAATGCAAGGTGATTCTGAAGATGACCTCTGGGAAAGAGTTGACTTTGAACAACGTTCTGTATGTACCAGAAATACGGAAGAATCTTGTGTCTGGATCACTTCTGAACAAGCACGGATTCCGTATGGTGTTCGAGTCTGATAAAATAGTTTTGACTAAAAATGGCATGTATGTGGGAAAAGAGTTTGTAACTGATGGGCTCTTTAAGCTTAATGTAATGGTTGTTAAACCCAATAATTTCAATAAAGCTAGTTCTTCTGCTTATATTGTTGAGTACTCTGATCTATGGTATGGTAGATTAGGACATGTTAATTTTAATTCATTGCGGAAATTAATTAACATGAATCATATTCCCAATTTTAAAATTGATAACAAACATAAGTGTGATACTTGTGTTGAGGCAAAACTAACTAGATCATCATTTCATAGTATTGAAAGAAACTATGAACCACTTGATCTAATTCATACCGATGTATGTGATTTTAATTCAATACAATCAAGAGGCGGTAATAAATATTTTATTACCTTTATTGATGATTGCACAAGATTTTGCTATGTGTATTTGATGAAAAGCAAGGACGAAGCTATAGAGAAATTTATTCTCTATAAGAATGAAGTTGAGAACCAACTGAATAAAAAGAATTAAGGAGTTAAGAAGTGATCGTGGTGGTGAGTATGTTTTTCCTTTTGAATCACTTTGTGAGCAAAATGGAATCATACATCAAACCACAGCTCCTTATTCACCTTAATCCAATGGGATTGCAGAACGGAAGAATCGTACCTTGAAAGAAATGATGAATGTTATCTTAATCAGCTATGGATTACCTCAGAATATGTGGGGAGAAGTTGTTTTATCAGCTAATTACCTTTTAAATAAGGTACCACAGAAAGAAGCAGGGAAAACTCCTTATGAAATATGGAAATGAAGAGTACCTATCTATAAATTTCTACGAGTGTGGGGGTGTCTTGCCAAAGTAGTCATTCATCCACCTAAGAAGGTGAAGATAGGACCAAAAACTGTTGATTGTATTTTCATAGGATATGTACATAACAGTAATGCTTATCGATTTCTTGTGCATGAGTCTAATATACCAAATATTCACAAGAATACGATAATGGAGTCGAGGAATGCATCCTTTTTCGAATACGCTTTTCCTTGTAAAACTATTTCGAATTCAAATGTGCATAAACGGGCACATGAGACTATCATTGAAGATAGTCAGGACCAAGAACACATAAATACTCCAGAGGATCAATAAGATGTTGAACTTGAACCAAGACGCAACAAAAGAGCTAGAATGGAAAATTCATTTGGTCCAGATTTTCTGACATTTTTGCTAGAAAATGATCCTCAAAGCTATAACGAAGCTGTAAGGTCAGCTGATGGTGCTTTGTGGAAAGATGCCATCAATAGTGAAATTGAATCCATCTTACAAAATCACACCTGGGAATTAGTGGATCTTCCTCCAGGGTGTAAACCTTAGGGTCCAAGTGGATTTTCAAAAAGAAAATGAAGGCAGATGGATCAATTGACAAGTACAAAGCAAGACTTGTAATTAAAGGCTACAGACAACGTGAAGGTCTTGATTACTTTGACACTTACTCTCCTATAACGAGGATAAATTCCATAAGAGTGATAGTAGCGATTGCAGCTTTGCGTAATCTTATGGTACATCAGATGGATGTGAAAACGGCCTTTCTAAATGGAGATTTAGATGAAGAAATCTACATGGAACAACCAGAAGGCTTTATAGCTCCAGGACAAGAAAAGAAAGTCTGCAAGTTAGTAAAATCCTTGTATGGATTGAAACAAGCTCCGAAACAGTGGCATAAAAGGTTGACGACACCATGCTGGCAAATGGTTTCAAAATCAATGAATGTGATAAATGTATTTATGTCTCTACGTTGATGACATATTGATTGTCGGGAGTGATGTTAAAATGGTAAAATCCACCAAGAATATGCTGAAATCTAAGTTTGACATGAAAGACATGGGTCTAGCAGATGTCATTCTAGGAATAAAAATCTCGAGAAGTCCAGATGGACTTATTCTTGATCAGTCGAATTATGTGGATAAAATTCTTGGTAAATTCAACAATGATGATTCTGCCGTGGCTAGAACTCCTTTAGATGTGAGTCTACATCTATCAAAGAATAGGGGATATGGTATATCTCAAGTAGAATACTCTAGAGTGATTGGGAGTCTGATGTATTTATCAAGTTGTACAAGGCCTGATATAGCCTGTACAGTAAACAAGCTCAGCAGATATACGAGTAATCCAGGGGTTGATCACTGGAAAGCAATAGTAAGAATACTCAGGTATTTACGTTTTACTCGTAATTATGGGTTGCACTATCATAGATATCCAGCCGTAATCGAAGGATACAGTGATGCAAACTGGATATCTGATATGAAAGACTCAAAGTCTACCAGTGGCTATGTGTTTACACTAGCAGGTGCAGTTATATCATGGAAATCCTCCAAACAGACTGTGATAGCCAGATCTACAATGGAATCAGAATTCATTGCATTAGATAAGTGTGCTGAAGAAGCAGAATGGCTGCAAAATTTTCTAGAGGATATTCCAAGTTGGCCTAAGCCAGTGCCAGCAATTTGCATTCATTGCGATAGTCAATCTGCAATTGGAAGGGCACATAACAATATGTATAATGGTAAGTCTAGACATATTCGTCGTAGACATAATATTGTTAGACAATTACTCTCTACTGGAGTTATTTCGATTGACTATGTAAAGTCAAATGATAACATTGCGGATCCGCTGACCAAATGGTTAAACAGAGAGTTGGTTGTGAAATCATCGAGGGGAATTGGACTAAAACCCATTAGATAAATGTTTATTATGAAGGAAAAACCAACCTTGTTGACTGGAGATCCTAAGATCTAGGTTCAAAGGGACAACCTACTCGTAAAAGACATAATTGGTTCACTGTGGGGGTTACCCTCTAGTCCATTCCTATGGTGAAATGAAACAGTGATGCTCGTTTGGAAAAAAGGTTAAGCAAAGGCTTTTAATGATTCTTATGCGTCGGGAATCCGAGCAGAGTATTACGAGATACTCTTAAATAAGAAATCACCTATGTGAGAGAGAAGTGGGGCCGCTTCAAAGGGAATTGTACGGGGCTTAATTCTTAGAAACTCTTGCAGAACCAGGTAGATGTTCATGGCCAAAATGAACATAATAATGAAAACTCAGATGTGTTAGGTAAAATATATGTGTGATATATGTTTTCATTTACATGAACGGTAGTACAGTTCAATGACATCATGTCCACTGTCAGCTAGTAAAGGAGATATATTTTCACAAGGGAAGGTTCAAAGGCTGAGGCCTACCTATCCTATGCAGGTGTTGAACCGTTGAACTCTTCAAGGTCAAAATAAAATATTTCTATAAAATAATTTTATTTGACGTTTTTTTGCCAATTTCATTCATGTGGGGGATTGTTGGAAAATGCTCATGGTAAGCATTTTGAGGTACAATTTTAAGCATGGTCCACTTCGTGTTAGTGATTGTTTTTGAGTGATTCGGATACTCCTCCGTGAGTAGTTCGGAATGGTATACTCATATGCTTAAAATGGTGCTTGGGTGAATGAGAAATTATTGCTCAAAGTTCACCTATTGGTGTTGGGAAATAAAGAGAAACAAGTTTGTCCCACATGGGAAAACTAATAAAGGAAAATTGAGTTTATATATGATTGCTCATATGTAGATGGCTAAGTGTTATAAGGATAGAGGCTCTCTCTACGTGCGCGCGCGGGGGGGGGGGGGGGTGCAAATCAAAATCTGAACAGGCCTGACTCATGTGCACCCGCGCGTCCTGCGTACACGAATGTCGGACCAAATTGTGCGGGCCCGACCCATCCAATTTTTGCTAGTCTCTTTATTTTTTTCAAGCCTCTTGAAGTTCCATAACAGTTAAATTAATTCTATTAATTAACTGGGTGGTTACATCATATCAAAAGTCTCCCACTAACTCAATTTAATTGGCATGTTTATTTCTTTTTAAGGGTGCAGTGTGTTTTCGATTTTTTGGTACAGAAAGAATATAAGAAAAAGGAAAAGAATTTTCCCTTGTTTTTCCTTGTTATTTTTGTGAGAGTTCAAACACTTCGTGGTTCGTTGAAGACGATTCTGGTGGTGCCCATACTCGTCTATTCCCGTTGCATCATACGAAACAAACATCTCACGTTCTACTGCACCATTCGGTAGGGGACGAATTTATTTTAAGGAGATTGTTGCCACATCAACAAGCCTCGGAATAGTGAAGCATTGGGTCAGGGGTTGATTTCAATTTTAAAACTGACATTGTTTGCTGGTTCGGCTCTGACTTAGTTATTGGATCGTCAGGGTCAGGGGATGATACCAAGAACCTCATCAGAGTCTGGCGTCAGGGTCAGAGGCTGATTTCAGGGTATGTAGCACCTCGCTCGTTCGGGTCTGAATCTTTTTACCGTCAGGGTCTGAAACTCGTGGGCCTGAAACTCAGAGTCTGAAGCTCGCTGTTGGGTCTGAATCATCTCATCAGGGTCTGAAGCTCGCCGTTGGTCCGAATCATCTCATCAAGGTCTGAAGCTCGTCGTTGGGTCCGAATCATCTCATCAGGGTCTGAAACTCATCAGGGTCTGAAGCTTGATTTCAAGGCCTGAACCGGTTCTGGATTTCCTTACTACTTTCATTTTTTGTGTTGTATTTTTACTGGTAGTTCAAAGTCATTTGTAAGAACACAGTAACCAAATATTTCTGTATTACCCCCCTCCATGCCAAGCCTGACACGCCCCCCCTTCATTGTCCCCTTGCTAATTTACTAAATAACCTTATCAATATTTGCAATGACTCTTTTTTTTTTTGGAAAGTTACAAATATTATACACATTACAAAATTTATATATATTAATTTAAAAATAATTATATACTAGTTATAACTCCATTTGTCATTTTATTAATTATTTTTTTATTTTATAATTTTTTTATTTTTGTTAATAAATATTACATATTTTTTATCTATTCATTTATTTTTTTTTATTCATTTTAATTTAATTAATACTACTTATGTATAAAAAAATATATAATTTAAGCAATATAATTTTTTTTAATTTTTTTTGTATTAAAAGAAAAAAAAAATGAAAGAAAAGTCTCATTCTTAGATAAGAGACGCCCCTTCTCTGAGAGGGGCGAGCGATCGTTCCAAGAGGAACGATCGTTCGCCCCAGAAATGAGAAGGGGAACGTTCTCATTTCTTTTTTTTTTAATTCGAAAGAAAATAATGAAAATTATGTATTTTTATTTTTTTTTTAAAAATATTTTATTAAAAATTGTGTTGATTCTGATTCTGATTTTATATTTTCTTTATTAAAAGTTGTTTGTCTTATTTAATTTCGTAAATCAGTATCCATATCTACTTTTACTTTTTTTTTAAAAATATTTTATTAAAAGTTGTGTCGATTCTGATTCTGATTCTGATTTTATATTTTCTTTATTAAAAGTTGTTTGTCTTATTTAATTTCGTAAATCAGTATCCATATCTACTTTTACTTTATTAAAAAGTATTTGTTTTATTTATGTTACTTCTTATGTAAAGAGGTAGTTTGTAAGTTTGAAGGTAAGATCATTTGAGTCTCTCTCATCTCATTCTCTCTTTCCCCTTCAACATATCATTCTCTCTTCTTAGAATAGAGTTATCATCTTCGGAAAACATTATGGATAACTGTAACTTGGGCTCATTTTCAGATAGTTGGTCAGGCGAAAATGAAGTTCGAAGTGGGGAAAGCATCTACAGCAATAGTCGCGATTATACAACTGAATTTACTACAGACCAGGTTATTTTATCGTTGTATTATGTATATTCGTTATTTATTTTTAAAGTGTAGAAATTATGTATATTTGTTATTTATACATCTTCGTTATTTTTTTATATAGATCTTTGAAAGTAAAGAAGATATGATAAATTGGGCGAAAAGAGTTGGTCTAGAAAATAATATTGTGATAGTGATTAAAAATTATGCTAATTTGACAGGCGGTAAGCTGCCAAAGTGTCATCTTATGTGTGAAAGAGGAGGAAGGTATAAACCACCGCGGTATCTTGTTGAAGGTCAATCCATAGTAAAAAATAGTGGGACAAAAAAATGTGAATGCCCATTTGAGCTGCGAGGTATACCAAAACCTCTAGACAGTGTTATGTGGGGATTAAAGGTTACATGTGGTTTCCATAACCATCAAGTAGCAGAATAGCTTGATGGTCATGAATATCTGTCCAGGCAAAAACCGTTAGAGAAACAATTTGTGCTTGATATGACCAACTTCTATTCAATATGTTTTGGATCAATTGATTAAGAAAAATTATCTTTATGATTACCTTACAAATCCAGACACCAATGAAATTACATATATTCTTTGGGTTCATCCTAAAAACCTAGAGCTATCTGTTAACTTTCCTTCTGTGTTGATCATTGATGCCACATACAAGACCAACGAGTATCAGATACCACTATTGGAGGTTGTTGGTATCACATCCACAATGTGAACTTATTCGCTTATGTTCGCATATCTTAGTAATGAGACGGCTGGGCAACTAACATGAGCATTATCAATCTTGAAGAAATTGATGGTTGAAAAATGAGCATCATTGCCATCAGTTTTTGTTTCATATCGGGATTCGAGGCTTATTAAAGCCATTGAAACATGTTTTCCCATGGCTCATCATATTCTTTATATTTGACACATAAATCAGTGTGTAATGAAGAAATACAGTCTTATGCTTGATATGTAATTGAAATACTTTTATTCATAATGGCACTCCCTTATTAATTCATCAACATAGTTGTCTTACCAACAGAAATGAGAGGTGATGCGCGAGGAGTTTAGACAATTCAATGGTTCTCTAAATTACCTTTGGGAGACATGGTTACACCCTTACAGAGACCGATTTGTTTCAGCACGGATTGATACATGTATGCACCTGGGAAGCGATTCAAGTCAAAGGTACAATTATTTTATTTCTTTACTATTTAAATTATTGGTCATTATTGTAAATTTTACTAATGAAAAAATATAATATTTTTTAAATTACAGGGCAGAGTCTGCACATTCGAGACTAAAATTATATTTGGGAAATATCATGTCATCCCTACAATTATCTTTTGAAAAAAATACACAAGATTTGAAAAATCAGTTTGGGGAAATTCAGAAGCCATTCGAGAAATCTTCGAACATTCCATGGCATACACATTTGCATGTGGAGATTTTTAATCAAATAAGGTGTCAGATTTCGTTAGAGGCGATGAAGTAAATTTATGATCAGCTGAAATGTGTTGAGGAAACATCTCACCAACTAGCCGGCATGTGCAACTGCTCGTTCAAAATAATATATGGATTGCCATGTATGCACGATATTGCATATTGTCTTCATCTTTCCATCCCAATTTCAATACAAAGTGTTGACGCACATTGGAGAAGGTTATCAATGCACATACACAAGTTCAATTATGATGCAACACGGCCTAACAGGATATCAAATGTTGTTGAATTATTATATGATATGGATCCATGTATGTGAGAGCATATGATAGACAAGTTTCTCAATATGGCGGATCCATCTCAAAGCACAGTTCGAGTCACTTCGTACAACACTGAACATAGAGGTCGACCTACAGGCAGAGATGAGCAAAGCAAACGTCGCACACCTTCTTTTGGATATGCTTCCACTTCAGGATCTAGGGTCACTCAACCAACTGTACCGACTCTAGGGAGAGGAGGCCGTGTGAGGCGATCAACTCATGACCAGTCTCAACTTCCACCGATCCGTGATACCTATATTCAGAAATTACCTATGGCATATCAACGTTATATTTCTCATAATATTGATGTTCAAGCTGATGGTCATTGTGGATTCAAAGCAATAGCTGCACTAATCGGGTATGGCGAAGAAGGTTGGGGTCAAGTACGATGCGACCTTATTGAATAGATTCAACAAAATAAGGATTTATATGATCGACTTTATCCATCAAACGGATGGGCAGACAATCTATTACACTTACTGCATTTCTTCCAGTCGCCGGCACCAGAGGTACATTAGATGAACTCAATGAGTTTAGGAATTTTCATTGCTTCGAGGTACAATCTTGTACTGCATACATTTGCTGAGAATGTTTGGAGTTATTTTACTCACTTGCCATTAGTATCACCCATCCCAATGTCGTGGTGGGAACATTCATCGTACGAAACTAAAGAATGGGCCACTCGTTATAGGATTCGTCATCAATTATGGTACAAAGTATTGAGTATATCACCAAGTGCGTCAGGATGAGACTTTGGAGGCAACATAAATTAGAATTTATGTTTTTATATTTTTATGTGTAAGTTTTTATGTTGTTATTTGTACTATTTTTTAAATATATAAGTTTTTATTTTGAGAACATAAGTAGTGTTAAATAAATTAAAAAAGAATCATAAAAATTAAATGAATAAATGAACACCAAATAATAATAATAAATATGAAATTTGTAATATTTATTAAACAAATAAAAAATAATATATATAAAGACCAAAAAAATATAAATTTAAAAAATTATAAAATTATAAAATAAAAAATTTAATTAATAAAATAAAATAAATAGATATGTTATTTTTATATTTATATATATATATGTATATATCAATAAATAAATAATAGATATATATGGTTTATTTGAAAATGGAATTTTGGTGAAAGGAATGGGGCAATTAAGGAATTATAGGGTAGACAAAAAAGTCAATTATGGCTGGGGAGTGGGAAGATAAGCCTTTTCAAATTGATGGTGGATAAACGTTTAGTAAACATAGCTTTTAAATTTAGGGGAAATGAGTGAAACTGTGAAATTCCCGAAACACTCCTAAAACAATATTTTTCAAGAGTAATTTTTTCTTTTAAAACCACATTTTATTTTATTTTTTTAAAAAAAAAATTTGATCTAAATTTTCGAAAGACAAAATTGTCATTAGAAAATATAACTTGACTGTTAATATTTTAAAATTAGGGGAATTTCAATAGGTTTTGAAACTTGAGGGGGGCTTCACTAATTTTTGGGAAAATAAGAAAGAGTGTCATTCATTTTTTCTTCAAATTAAATATATATATATTTTTTTATAAATAAGTAAAATGTGTGAATGTTCTTTTGGTCTTTCCCGTTTGAGTTAATTGTCCAATTTATCCTTAAAAATTTTTAAAATTACCCAAAACACCTCTCTTATTACTTCCATAGGTGTTGAATTTGACTTTTTAAAGTAAATTAGTATATATGTATGTGATAAAATCAAACAATTCTGACATGCAACACATGAATAAATAGATGATAATTAAAAAAATTTAACGAAAATAAATATAAAACATGGTCCTTTATGATAAGTTTTGAAAATATAATGATTAATTGAGCCTTAGTAGATTAATATCGGTTTTTTGAATCAAACAATTTTAAAATAAAACCATCTTCTTCCAAATCGTCTTCAAATAAAAACACTTCAGTTTCAATCTTCCAAAAAGTGAAACCAGAATATAGCATTGATGTGATTTCATCATGAACTTGTATAAGAGCATTCATAAAATTTAATTCCAGTATTGAAGCATCCGAAAAAGGAACAGACTATCTAAATTCTAATTAATAGTTCTAATGCAGAATCCATTTGTAGTTCAGCAAAATATCAACAATCGTACACGAAAGGAACACCGAAAAAAAGAATTAACTTATATCCCTGAATAGACGAATTCACAATTCAGCAACATGTGCATTTTGCCATTCCATACATGAAAACCAGTAAAGAAAACCAAACAGCAAGCTTACATGAGTTAGGATCTTTGGTAGTCACCACTGATTAAGATTGTATCAATCGCTTGAGGCCAGTTTTCTGCTCCGTGGTAAGCTTGGAGGGGAACTTGATATTGAACTTGATTTTCAGGTTACCCCTTTTGGAAGGTTCCTTGGGGATCGGCATCCCCTCCCCTTTAACAACTTCTTCATAGGTGGGACTGATTATGGAGTTGATGGGAACCGACAGACTCCGACCATCAAGTGTTGTTAGTTGCACTGTGTAACCAGTCAAAGCTTCCACAAGGGATATCTTTTGGGTGACAACAAGATCATTGCCATCCCTCTTGAAGAGGCTATGAGGTTTCTCATCAATAATGAAGATGAGGTCTGAGGGTATAACATTCCGCAGTTCGTTTCCTTTCTCTGGGAATGTGATTTTTGTCCCTTTCTTCCACCCCGGTTTAATTTCAATCGTTAGAATTTCCTCTGTAGTGTTGGGTCGTCTGCAAGAAAAGTAATGTAAAAGAGGAAAACTCAACAACCAATCATGGAAACTATATACATCTGTATCTATTTCACTGTTTAATAGTTCAAATAATGATATTTGGTAGGTAAATGGATTCATAATAATGAATCAGTGCAGATGAGTTGGAAAATGAATGTAACGCTGAAAAATTATTATTAAACAAACTTTCTTCAGCAATCCCCAGTTCATTAACTCTCACCCCTTTTTGGAGTTTTCGAGAAAAACAACCTCCAAAATGTATGATGATAAGAAATAATCTAGGACCAAAGCAAGGTTTTTCCATATCATGGCCATGTACGAACAAATTCTAAACAGCATCCTCCTCGGCGGTTTTCTGCCCAAAAACTTAAATAAGATGTTAGTTACAATATGTTTTTCTTTATTGATTGTGATCCTATTCACATTACCAGGCCTTGGTGAGAAAACAGGAGCTGAAACAAAGTTCACTTTTGGAATGCAGACAAAAGTATTTGCCATTTAGCAAATAGTCTCTTCCATAAATGGCATCACACGAATCCCACAAAAGTAATAACAATAAACTTTCTAAATTTCTATGACAAACAAGACCCAAAAAAATGGAAAAGAATAAATTTATACATCATTATACTTCATAGATAAAGAAGTTAATTCTCATTAAGGACTCACACTAACTTTACATGAGGATTGATTTGCATTAAAAAAGAAAGCACCACATATCATCCTTTTAAAATGTGATACAGCATTTTGTCATCCAGATTATCAAATTTACCTAATTCTAATTGACTGTAACATCACGAGATATGCCCTACCAACATTTCTGAAACATAAAACATTACTCTCGAAATAATTTAATTACTTAGAAAAATTACTAACAGGGATCTGACTATGGTACCCATGGGTACCATATCCCACGGCCTGGCACAAATGAGACAGAATTAAAGTTTTTTAAATAAGTTCAATTAATGTGTTAATAAATGTCAATAATACACAAAGATCGCATAACTAATTACAACCAATAAGATTTATCATACAGACAGCTCCAACTTCAGATCAATTTTTGAGCTAAAGATTCTCAACACTACTCATAATGTAGCTAATGCAAGACAATATCTCTACCATTACATAATTCAATTGATAAAATGCTAATTAAATAAGCAATAAATAATTAAATAAATAAATCTTTATCAGAAAAACAGAGAGAAAGAAGCTCACCCACTAGCATCAATAACTTCCCTTGAAATCTTCATCTTCTTAGTGGTTCCCTTATACAACTCTTCCAAAGTACACGGCAACGTACGTTCAATAGCAGCAGCTTTTCTCGGCACGTTCGCCGAACCTTCGCCACCCGCCCCTCTAAACGAAGCAAAAATACCATCAGCAAACGTACCTCTCGGAAACCCCGACGCGCTGGCGCGTGGCGGACCGCCCATCTCACCAAACGGACTCGAAAATCCGAAAAACTCCGAGAATATCTCCTCAGGATTCCTCGTATTGAACCGAAACGACGTCGGACCACCACCGGCACCAGCGCCTGAAAACCCGCTCGCGCCAGGTGGCGGCACCTGGCCTTTCAAACCTTCCTCTCCGTACTGATCATAAACTGCTCTCTTTTGCGGATCACTCAAAACCTGTAATTAAATTTAGACAACAAAAATTTAAAAATAAAATAAATAAAAAAGGAGAAATTTCCGAAAACTACGTCGTTTAGAAAAGGAAATTGAGAATTTTGATGAAGGAATAATGGAATTGGTTACATCGTAAGCTTCGGAGATTTGTTTAAATTTGGCTTCGGCGTCTTTCTTGTTATTAGGGTTTTTATCGGGATGCCACTTCATTGCGAGTTTCCGATACGCTTTCTTCAAATCTTCGTCTTTAGCGTTTCGGTCTACTTGGAGAATTCTGTAATAATCCACGCCCATCGTTCCGACGTCGTTTTGGCTCTTTCGCTTCCTCGTCGTGATTGTATTGTCTGTATCTCTCGTAAGCCTTCTCCTTCGATTCAGCTTTCTGTATATTTTCGCCGGCAGTTTTTAATTTTATCTCCGATTTGATTACTTGCTTAAATTTATTTCTCTGGATTTTAGTGGGCCTCCCATGGACATATCCTATTGGGCTTCCGTTAATCTAATAGCCCAATTTAGCAGTATTAATAATTGTCGAATATTGAATTAAAGTGAGAAAATTAGACTCGTAGAGATGTCAATGGACGGGTCTATTGAGATGAAAATTCGTTATTGATTTTTGAATTGTGAAAAAAAAAATTATCTTGAATTTTAAACAATAATTCAAGATTTGAGTTTTTCATATAAAAATTTAATATTCAGCATAAAAAAATCGTATTAAATAAAGAGTTTGATTATAGATTTTATACGAAAATTTATTCTGATTTATGTATAAAATTCTGAATCTAACAAAAAATTATTTA
Organism: Zanthoxylum bungeanum; assembly: GCA_019454045.1. Taxonomy (NCBI): domain Eukaryota; kingdom Viridiplantae; phylum Streptophyta; class Magnoliopsida; order Sapindales; family Rutaceae; genus Zanthoxylum; species Zanthoxylum bungeanum. The sequence goes on along the minus strand of SKCR01055118.1, from coordinate 24,205 downwards.
AAATTTTTGATGAACGATTCAAGATTTGAGTTTTTAGCTAAAAAAACAAATCAGAATTCAAGATTAAAAAATAAAAATCATTTTACTGTGTTGATGGTGTTTTTAAGCACTATGATATTTAAGCAGCACAGGATGGGTAAAATGGTAAATTCCCTTGTGATCGAGATCATTAATACCGACCCGACCACATGAGTTAGGGGTCGAGCGCTTATGATCGGTAACCCGACCACTTAAGATCGGATGACCGGCCATTATCAGATCGACAACAGCATTCTCAGTTCAAATGACTATTATGACCGACCTCATGAAGACCGACCAGATAGCGAGATATGCTCCAGAAGATGACACCCTATTATTGCGGATAAGATGACAAGTTATCCTATTTTCATGGGGAAAACTGGTGAGTCAGAGTGATAGTAGGATAAAGAAAGTAAGGGTAGTTTTGATTAGGAATCCTTATGGGAAAAGGGAATAGTTTTGACTATGAATCCTTATGGGAAAATGAAATTGTTTCAACTAGGAAATTCTTGTACAAATAGAAATATGATTTCTACACTATTATAAATAGAATGGTAGAGTGTGCATAAGGGAAGTGAAAAGTTGAGAGTGGAGATCAGGATCAACATCAGAATCAATATCAATCTCATTGTGATTAAACTTGTAAAAGCACGAGAGATACAAGTTTCAGCAATAAAAGTATAGTTTTGTTTGTGTCCGTGGACGTAGGTTGGACAAAAATCCGCCGAACCACGTTAAATCTCCTTGTTTGATTGGCGCATTATCTACCTTCTGCTAAGTTTTCTTTTGGTCCCCCATAACCAAACAAATTCACTATTGAGGGAGGATTAGTCTCGGGAGTGATATTCCCATATTGCCCCTGAGACCAAAATCAGTCGTCAACAGTTGGCGCCGTCTGTGAGGACCTCAAAAAAAGCAGCTCGCGTAGTAAGACGATGGCAGAAGATGGAAATCACCGATCGTCAGGGATTTCACCAGATAGTTCGGGAAATCCAGGATAAATGTCTGTTGGCCGAGCCTAATTTGAGGAGGTTCCCGATTGAGGAGGGAAATAGTAGGGCATACTGTATCTACCATAACGTAAGGGGACATGCCACGAATGGGTGCAGAGACCTGCGGGAGCAGGTGGAAGACTTGGTGAAAGAATGCTATCTCAGTGTGTACATAGGCCATTCGGTTTTTGAGGTCGACCAAGTTGATAGCGGAAGTCATCCGGTCGGATGCGTAGAATGCTGAGATGCAGAGAGGATGTATTAAGAAGAGTCTTGCTTGTAGTGACCCTTGTAGAGTTGCAAGAAAGGCAACGGATCCCAAAAAGGTGAGTAAAATCTCTTCTGACTTAGGTTGACATTTGATTATGCTTGTTTATTATGGCTCACACAATGGTTTTGATATTTGTTTCCTGGCTCGGGTCTGCTCTTGTACCGCCGAGACCGATGTCTCTTTCCGGCTCGGGTCTGCTCTTGTACCGCCGAGACCGATGTCTCTTTTCGGATCGGGTCTGCTTTTGTACCACCAAGACCGATGTCTCTTTCCGGCTCGGGTCTGCTCTTGTACCGCCGAGACCGATGTCTTTTTCCGGCTCGGGTCTGCTCTGGTACCGCCGAGACCGATGTCGGGTCTGCTCTTGTACCGCTGAGACCGATGTTTCTTTTCGGCTCGGGTCTTCTCTTGTACCGCCGAGATCGATGTCTCTTTTCGGATCGGGTCTGCTCTTGTACCGCCGAGATCGATGTTTCTTTCGGGCTCGGGTCTGCTCTTGTACCGCCGAGACCGATGTTTATTTTCGGCTCGGGGCTGGATTTCGTTCCGCCGAGGCCGCTTGGTTATTCGGCTCGGGGCTGGATTTCGTTCCGCCGAGGCCGCTTGTTTATTCGGCTCGGGGCTGGATTTCATTCCGCCGAGGCCGCTTGGTTATTCGGCTCGGGGCTGGATTTCGTTCCGCCGAGGCCGCTTGGTTATTCGGCTCGGGGCTGGATTTCGTTCCGCCGAGGCCGCTTGTTTATTCGGCTCGGGGATGGATTTCGTTCCGCCGAGGCTGATTGGTTATTCGGCTCGGTGCTGGATTTTATTCCGTCGAGGCCTTATGGTTTATTCAGCTCGGGGTCGGGTTACGTCCCACCGAGTCGGCTTCTTTGGACTGGGGATGTAACATTCCCCCAGAGCCAAGTCTTTCTTTCAGCTCGGGGTCGGGTTACGTCCCACCGAGTCGGCTTCTTGGACTGGGGATGTAACATTCCCCCAGAGCCAAGTCTTTCTTTCATCTCGGGGTCGGGTTACGTCCCACCGAGTCGGCTTCTTTGGACTGGGGATGTAATATTCCCCCAGAGCCAAGTCTTTCAGCTCGGGGTCGGGTTACGTCCCACCGAGTCGGCTTCTTTGGACTGGGGATGTAATATTCCCCCAGAGCCAAGTCTTTCAGCTCGGGGTCGGGTTACGTCCCACCGAGTCGGCTTCTTTGGACTGGGGATGTAACATTCCCCCAGAGCCAAGTCTTTCTTTTAGCTCGGGGTCGGGTTACGTCCCACCGAGTCGGCTTCTTTGGATTGGGGATGTAACATTCCCCCCAGAGCCAAGTCTTTCTTTCAGCTCGGGGTTGGGTTACGTCCCACCGAGTCGATCGTCATCATCATAAGGGCAAAGCATTTTTCTCCACGAGTAGATATCGGGATCATCGTTGACTGAGCACATGAAGGTAGCAGGAATGACCAGATTTACAGCCAATGCATTTTTCTCTGCGGTTCCTGGAGTGACCACCGACGGATTCATCGGCACACCATCTTTTTTTTATAGTTCCCGGCATCAACTCGCAAACTCGTTGTTACCGAGAACTAGGGGATAGATGTTGATGGTGTTTTTAAGCATTATGATATTTAAGCAGCACGGGATGGGTAAAAGAGTAAATTCCCTTGTTGATCGAGATCATTAATACCGACCCGACCACATGAGTTAGGGGTCGAGCGCTTATGATCGGTAACCCGACCACTTAAGATCGGATGACCGGCCATTATCAGATCGACAACATCATTCTCAGTTCAAATGACTATTATGACCGACCTCATGAAGACCGACCAGATAGCGAGATATGCTCCAGAAGATGACACTCTATTCTTGCGGATAAGATGACAAGTTATCATATTTTCATGGGGAAAACTGGTGAGTCAGAGTCATAGTAGGATAAAGAAAGTAAGGGTAGTTTTGATTAGGAATCTTTATGGGAAAAGGGAATAGTTTTGACTAGGAATCCTTATGGGAAAATGAAATTGTTTCAACTAGGAAATTCTTGTACAAATAGGAATATGATTTCTACACTATTATAAATAGAAGGGTAGAGTGTGCATAAGGGAAGTGAAAAGTTGAGAGTGGAGATCAGGATCAACATCAGAATCAATATCAATCTCATTGTGATTAAACTTGTAAAAGCACGAGAGATACAAGTTTCATCAATAAAAGTATAGTTCTGTTTGTGTCCGTGGACGTAGGTTGGACAAAAATCCGCCGAACCACGTTAAATCTCCTTGTTTGATTGGCGCATTATCTACCTTCTGCTAAGTTTTCTTTGGTCCCCCATAACCAAACAAATTCACTATTGAAGGAGGATTAGTCTCGGGAGTGATATTCTCATATTGCCCCTGAGACCAAAATCAGCCGTCAACATACTGAAAATAAAAATAAAATCTCAAATCCAAATGAGAATTCCCTACACTTATATGGATAAAATTATTTTGATTCTCTTAACTAGCTTCTCTTATCACATTTGAAATAAACTAAACTAAATATAACCTTTCAAAAATTCTATATATATATATATATATATATATAAGTTAAATATTTTTAAGCCTCTCTATCGCGTCACATGACGGCTCATTATTAATTATATTAATATTAAATAAGAAACCTATTATAAAATAAAAAACATATTATAATAAGAATAACTTAAATTGTAAAAATTAAAATATCTCTAAAATTAATTTTATTATTAAAAATTAAAATTAGAAACTTATAATAAAATAAAAAACATAATCTCCTATTAAAATAAGAAACTTATTAATTTTATATGTGACACTTAATATTTACAATAAATTTTATTATTAAATTATAATATTAAAATATCTCTATCATTCTTGTATTATTAAATTTTATAATTAAAATAAGAAACATATTATAATATAAAAATATAATCTCTGATTAAAATAAGAAACATATTAATTTAATTAATATTAAATAAGAAACCTATTATAAAATAAAAAACATAATATCTTATTAAAATAAGAAACTTATCAATTTATTACGTGACACATAATCTTCACAATTAATTTTTTATTAATAAATTATAAAATTAAAATATCTCTAAAATTAATTTTATTTAAAATTTTTAAAATTGAAATAATAATAATTAAAATAAGAAATATATTATAATATAAAAATAAAAATCTCCTATTTATTATTAAATTATAAAATTAAAATATCTCCATAATTTTTTTAATTATTAAATTATAAAATTAAAATATAAAATATATTACAATATAAAAACATAAACTCCTATTAAAATAAGAAATATATTAATTTAATTAATTAATAATATAATTTCTTATTATTAAATTATCAAAATAAGTCTCATTAAAAAAAAAAAAAACATAGATGGTACTTAATCTCTATAATTAAATTTTTTTATTACCTATTATAATAAAAAGATATATTGTAATTTTTAAAATAAAAAACATATGTGACACTTAATTCTATAATTAATTTTTTATTAGTAACTTATATAATTAAAATAAAAAAGCTATTACAATAATAAAACATTATCTCCTACTAAAATAAGAGATATAAATAACAGTCGTCCACAAAAATTAGACAATTTTTTAGTTTTTGAATATATTGTTATTTGTTATTTTACTTTGAATTATTTATATAAGTTTTTTCCATGAATTTTTTGTTATTTGTTGTGCTTCATGATGTAAACTTTAATTATTAGCTCTTGCATAGTGACGATCAATATTTCAAGTTCGATAAAAAATTTAAACTTAGATTCAATAAATTATATTAAATTTCATTGGAATCCATCTGAAAATATTTATAATTATGAATATGTTTTCAAATGAGAGAGTAACACGAGAGAGACACTCTAATGTGAATTATAAATATTATTTTAGAATTGAAAGATAAACAAAAGAGACATAAATATTAAATATAAGTAAATTAATTGACTCATATATATTATAAAACTAATTAAATCCGGATCATTTACAAGATTAATATCTAAAATCTAATTAAGATTTTTGTTATAATATGAATTATTGTCAAAAATATGTTGAATCAGTAAAGTACAACCCTATATTAATATACTAGTGTTTGCCCGTGCTTACGGCACGGTATTACAGAATTTACAGACAAATTGAGATTATGTTATTTAATTTGTTTATAATTAAATGATTTTATTTTTTTGATTAAATGATTTTATTCTTTAATTTATTTGGTAGTTTTCATTTTCCATTTTTATAGAGATTCTATAATGAAATGATTCTTTATTAGCCATTAGATTATAATGAAATGATCTGAGCCGCCAATTAAGCCACATAAAGATAGCATTTGGATACATTATATCTCTTAATCCTAACATTTAGTTGTCTTCTCTTTCCTCTCACAACATTGTGCTTTATAATATAGATATTAGGAATGTTCATAGGGTCGGGTCAACCCGCGACCCGACCCAACCCGACCCGCGCGGATTTAAAAAAAAATTGTAAAATTTCAACCCGACCTGACCCGAAATTTTCGGGTTGGGCAACAGATTTGATACTAAAACCCGACCCGACCCTATAATGTTTTTATTATTTTTCTAAAATTTTTATTATTTTATAAAAGTTTTTACTATTATTTTATTTGTTTATTACTTTTTTTGTATTAAAACTGCATACATATGATAATTTTTGTGACATAAAATAACTAATATTTATATTTCAAAATAATTAATTCATTAAAAAAATTTATTTTTTTAATGACCCGACAACCCGAACCCGATCGGGTTCCACTTTCGTGTGACCCGACCCGCAACCCGACTTTTCAATGACCTAACCTGACCAGGTATCACAAAATTTAAAAAATTCCGACCCGTGAACACCTATATATATATATATATATATGAAGATAAATTTTTAAAAGGATTTCCTTTGCCTGGAAAATCAAAATACAAAACAAGACTGCTCTTTCAATTTCTATTGGTGGAGGCACGAAAAGCCATCAAAGCCGACTCGGCAACCGGGAAATTCCCAGATTCTCCCTCTCTATAAGACTATAACCCAAAAACACAGCAACAGTAACTTTCATTTCCCCTTATTTGATCCAAATTTTGGAGCTTCCAAATTAGTGGGATTTATTTTAATGGCGGAAATGGAGATGGGTCAGATCGAAGTGTGTGAGCCGGTCCGTACAAGTATGGCGAGGCTTAATCAGTTGGGTATCGTTTATTTTGCAGGTTTTGATGCAGATCCTGAAAGGCACTCCGTCGTTTATTTCGTATTTAGTTGGTCTTAGTAGCCGTAGATACAGCTCTCTTCTTGCTTCTTCTCCTTCTGCTTCGCCTTCTTTTAAGCCGTTGCCTAGCGGTGAACTGCCACTCCAAGAGTCTTCGGTGGCGGCCGCTGCCCGTGTCAGCGTTGATGATGGCGGTGGCGTGCAAGAAATGGAGAAGCTCACTGTAAGTTTTGCTTGCTTGTTTGTTTTTAAATTTCTCAACTTTTGTCTTCTAAAAGAATAAAAATTCAAACACACACACAAAAAAAAAAGATATGTATGGATTTCCGTATTTAGCTTAGGTAAATTGTAAGTCAAAAGGTGAAAATGGTTCAGTTCTGAAAAAAAATGGAAAAATTTTAATTACTGAAGCTGTTGGTACTTGGTATGGGCTTTTTGCCTTTACTGATTTGGTGTCAATTATTGTTAATATTGTTTTAGTGCTGTAATAGGAAATGAATTAGGATTACTTTTACTAATTTATGCATTCACGACTTGGATGGTGCTATGAATGCTGATATAGAGAATTAGGGGGGTTATGCATTAATTCGCTAAGTATCCATTTCGGTATTTAGGCTTCCCATTTTAGTAAGTGTGTAAATTTTTGTTGTGTGAATTTCTATCTTATTGAGGAATAAACCTGCTTTATTGGTGGAATAATGGATCTGGTAAATTGAGCCCGGATGTAGGTGGTTCTTGACTTGGATGAGACTCTAGTTTGTGCATATGAGACTTCTAGCTTGCCTGCTATCCTTCGTACTCAAGCAACAGAAGCTGGATTGAAGTGGTTTGAATTGGAATGTGTGTCATCGGACAAGGTGTGTCTCTCCTTTCTTGCTCTCAAATTTCTATGTTTTTAAGTTGTTGGATGCTGACCACGTGGTCAATTTTATGTTTCAAGGAGTGTGATGGAAAACCAAAGATTAATTATGTTTGACTTGATTGACGACCAGAGCTGCACGAGTTCTTGAAAAAACTTGCTGAATTTGCAGACCTTGTTCTTTTCACTGCGGCCTTGAAGGTTTTAAATATCACTAGTTTCAACCTTTGTTCTGATTCATACCTTAGTATTTTTTTTCATTTGCTTTCTCTTGGTTAATGGTGCAGGTTACGCTAGACCACTTGTTGACAAATAGACGTGGATAATCTATTTAGCCTTCGCCTTTATCGACCTTCAACTGTTAGCACGTGAGTATCGGTCCCAGTAAACTGGAAATACCTTATTGGATTGTATTGTCAGTTATTTTATTTGTTTGGGAAAGTCCGTCTAAGGAATGTGTAGGCGGAGAAACTCTCCCATTATTTGGAAATCTGTTTTAGAGACCTTTCTAACTGGGAGAGTCACAATATAAACCTGCTGGTGCGTGTGGTGTAACATAATCATTAATAGCCTACTTAATGGTGCAATGCATCAGTGAGTCAGTAATCGATATGTGGTTATTTGGTCTCTGGTTACTGTCAGTGTTGCTGCTCACTGTCAAAATTTGCTTACCTGAGCATTTAGGCTTTGTGAGACCTTGCCTCATTTCTTATTGGACTTTAAGAATGCTTGTGTTTAGGTATATTGAAAAGTGCATGTTTGTGCCTAAATTGACTAACTTTGCGGCTAGTTTATGAACTGCCCAACTGAAAGTTTAAAGATCAAACAAATAGTCAAGGCTTAATAGTCAGTTAAATTGTACACATCTAGAGTAATAAATTTCCAATTGACAAATTGCTACATCACTAGTTGAAAACTTAATTTAAGATCAAACGATATTGACAAAAATTTTCAATCTGTATGTAATACAGGGATATCGAGAACATGTGAAGGATTGTCTTGTTTATCGAAAGATCTCTGCCGAGTTGTACTTGTAGATAACAATCCATTCAGTTTCTTGCTGCAACCATTGAATGGAATTCCATGCATTCCATTCTCTACCGGACAACCATATGATAATCAGGTAGGTTGTTTCACTGCAAAGACGAATTTCCCAAGTTTTCATTATGGGATAATCTAGTCTTATATCCTTGTTTTGTTTTTTTGTCTGGCAAAAGCTTTTGGAGGTCCTTCTCCCTCTCCTCAAGCATCTCTCCCTGCAGAAGGATGTTAGGCCCGTGCTCTACGAGAGGTTCCGCATGCCCGAATGGTTTCAAATGCATGGAATTCCTGTTTCTGACCGTGTAAAATAATGGATTTCCACAAGGATTATCCATCATTCTTCCACAGGCACCTCAGCTGATGCGGCTAATGCGGACATTGCAACGTGTTGTATATTATCATGTTTATAGGTGCCATTGGGGACTCATATTTGCTTTGTAGTATATGTAATTTCTCCCAGGATATGATCGCCTAGGAACAGTCAAAAAGTCTAGTGTGTAATTCTTTTGTAATAGGTAAATTCCAACCAGGTGTCAATGGTTCCAAAAAGGTTTGTGAAAATTGTATTTGGCAAGAATCAATGAATTGATTGAATGCAGCAGCACTGAATTTTAATATTTTCGGACTTTTGTTATCCTTAAAATGGAAATGAGATAATTTCCGTTTTCTTGTTTTCCATTCTTCAGGGGGAAAAAAGAAAGATAATTGCTCTCTATTCTCTAGTGATCAAGACATTTGAAGTTGAATCAAACTTGCTACTTGAACTACAATATGCAGGTGAATCAGAACAGTTTTGACGACAAGCTTGAAGCATATTGAATTCATGCCCAAACAATTAACCTGGTACTTCAGATTTTTCTGTACGGCCTCCTTCTCAGAGCCTGACTTGTCGGAGCTTGAGCTGAAGTCTGAGTATTCGAGGCAATTCCCAAAATGATCAAAACCGACCTAAACTTGTAAAATGCAAAAACTCCAACTTCTACAAATACAAATACAAACAGGCGAGAAGCAGTTTTCATTCTAGCATGAGCGACCAAAGGAGCCTTGAGGGTAGCTATTCTATTCAATGCATTTTCCAGTTGTGGTGGAGGTAGCTTCTAGCTAGAGATAAACAACAAATTCCTGCCAGAAATAGCTACAAAATTTACTCCAAAACGGAAATATATTGATTGATATTCCAGTTACAAGATAGTAGATGTTGACGTATTTACGGTTTTATCGGGTATCGCAGCGGCGTATGAAAAATCGAATTTTTCCAATTTCAAAATTTTTTTTTTAAACTATTTATATCCCAAAATCAAATTTGGAAATGTCTAAAAATACCTAATTGGCCCAAATTACCATATATGTAAACTTTTGCATTTTTCCCATTTTAGTCCAAAAATGCCGATTACACATTTAGGTGTTTCCAAAACACTATCAAAATGATTAGTATACTTTTAATATACTCAATTACATTAATAAAATGAAAAGCCTCAATTTTAGTATTAGGCATAAAACAATTAATCAAATTACATCAAAATTGACTTTCAATCTAGTTTTAATCTAAACTTTCCAACATTTCAAATGTCTCACCACAACCAAAAACACACAAGAACAATTCTAGGTTTTTATAAAGTGGCATAAAAACTCTAGAATGACAACTCATCATTCTTTCACCATAAACTCCAATAAAATTTATTAAGCTTAAAAGATTATCACACATGTATAATTTCTTCCCTACAAGCTTCCAATAAGCAAAACTCATATTCAAGAGGAGGAAAAATAAATAATACATCATATGTATTCAAATAAGGCAGAAAACAATTTCATAATGAAAGAAATAAGGAAACTTACCTTAAAATTACAATTCTTCAACAAATTGCTCTAGGATTTGATTTCCCCGAATTTCTCTCACAATTCTTTAGGAAGACTTTTCTTTTCCTTTTTTCAACTAAAAAATAATGAACAACCCAGCTAATGAAAAATGGGCATATTCACGTGAAAAATGGAGAGGGCATATTGGGAAATTTGATTTCAAAACTTTATAACAAAATATATATCTCCACTAATATCAAACAAATGATGCATATACCCATTTAAAATATAACACATATCATAAGCAAAATGACATATACTTATATATAAAAAAAAATACATTCAATTAATAAATTAATTAATTAACCTTTTAATTAACTAATTCAATTAATTTAAATATATATTATGTATTGTTACATTTACTTTTTTTTTTTTTTTTTGGAAACGATGGAAACCCCGCCACTAAACCACTCATTCTGGGCCGCGGCGCAGGTAAAATCACCGGCTGTCCCAGACTCTTACAAGAAGTGCACCCCCTGGATTCGAACCCAGAACCTCAAGGTGAGATCCTGGACCCTACACCACCAAGCCACACCCCTTGGGGACATTGTTACATTTACACTAAATGACAAAAATACATTCATGAGTAACATGTGTCAAAAAATATTTGATAATTAATTAATGTGTATCTAATCAAATTATGTATCTAATACATATACACATTAATTTAGGAAACTACCGAATGTCTTCGCATATGTAATTTTCGTTTAACCGTTAAACGATTTACGAATAATCGATATTATTCATAATAAATTGCCCCAGTGCTCTACGAGTATTTTTAATTACGTGAGACTCTCTAAGTTCAGGTATACCCGTCACAGAATCCAATTCTATGTCCATAATTCACTTACTCATAAATTATGAGGACCACATATATTCTCGTTGAACCATACAAGTTAAGATCTTCGCATACGTATAATCCTTCCATCATAGGTATCCGAATAAATACTAGAGACATATATATAATCGTCAAATCTCATAAGGTATAATCTCGTTGACGTATAGATCCGTGATTTCTCAATAACACTCAGAACTCATTTCCAAGTGTACCATGGCCATGGATTTGATAAATCGCAATCTCATGAAGTGGACACCTAAATCTTATACGCATGACTGATGGATTCTCTCTGGATACATCACCGAATATCATGAGCATCAGTCCATACCCAATGAACAGACGGAAGTCTAACCTAAAAAAAAGGTCGAAGACGTGACTGCCATCAAAGCGTGGAGGATAACTCATATATCCACTGTGGTATCTCAAGTCAAATGACCACTATGCTACTCAATTCGAGAAGATTCCTATTGATACAAGCGTATCAACTATTAGGAATCTTCCGTGAGTCGTTCAATACTCATCCGCTATGAACACCTACATGTTTATACGAGTCTCTCCAGAGTCGTGGCTCATCGAGATAAACCACCGGATTCCAATATTCCGATATAAAATATGTACCGGTCTCCCGGGTTTACTTACGGACCAAGAATGTAAACCTTGATCAGGAACAGTTCAAGAATGATATTGTTATAACATTTCTCAATGTCAATTGCGACGTTTTTGAAATAAATACAATAACATGTTGGGTGAAACAAAATGAGTATTATGCATAAATCAATTTATTTAAGACTAGCAAGAACATGTTGGGTGAAGCAAAATATTAGCTTGAATTCTAGAGCAAGCTAACAAACTCTCCACTCAAATTTTAAAAAAGAAATGAATATGTTATTCCTTGATCAAGGTTCTATGATTACAACTCTTTTTATAGCTCAAAAGCTTAACTACTTAATAGTTTTAACTAACCCCAAACAAACTCTCTAACAAACTTTTAACAACTAATTTTTGGCATTAATTGACCATTTTATCCTCTAATTACACCCCAACTGTTGGCACTCTTGCTTAACAATCCTTACTCTACATAATCCTATAACTTGGCAGGTTTCCTTCTAAGTCTCTCCGACCTCTTTCTGCTTACAGATGCCACGTGCTGATCTTACTGGCGTGACCAGTCAACTTCAGCCACAACTTCTCTTACGTCTTGAACCATAACATTGTCTCCTTCATTAAAAGGGACATTGTCCGTCGAAGTCAGGAAATATCTGTTGATATGCAAAAACGTCTTCCCATATTGTATCTTCAATTGGAAAATGATCCCACTGCACTAAAATCTAAGGACTACATAGAGCATCATTGATGACAATGAGATTGAAAAAATCGAAATTTGTCTAAGGTTATAACCTTATGCGGAATTGTTCAACAACTCTAACTAAGACAAGTCAAAGGTATATCAACTATGATTTGAATTAAACAATCACCTTTAATTTTAAGTAGTTATAAGATAATGCAATTATATGAAAGTAATAAATAAATCAAGACCGACAATTTTTTTGAGTGGAAAAATCTCGAGAGTAAAAAACCACTCCGGATATAGGGTACCACCCGAATCCACTATAATAAGAAAACTTACAGCAATGGTATATGACCTATGGTGACAACTTTACCGACTCAAATATCTCTAGATTGTAATAACTCGAAAACTCCTTGAGCCTGCACCAAACGGCCTTCTTCAGAACCTCTGAAGTCTCTGCGTGAATTCTGATCAACCCTACGAACTCGTAACTCCAAAATTATGACTACCAATCTTCCTCATTTAGGACTCTGAAGACTTTAGAAATTAAGTTAGGGTTGTGTTTTTGTGTTGGTAGTTACCAAAGAACACTCTTACCAAAAGCAAAGAGGACAATAAAATTAATGAAGTCTTCTAGACTGATTGTTAAGAAGGAAGAAACAAAGTATATGATGGCTCTCAGAATAGTGTTTCTTCACCTAGGAAAAGTGGCCATGTGTTTGTTTAAATAGGTAGGGTAAATGTAGGGTTTACTTGTGTAAAACTGGCTTAAAACACGTCCGAAATAACCAGTTACGCACGGGCATTCGAACACCCCTCAACCATGCCTCAAACACAAAGTTTCTGCCTCCGGGTGTTAGAACGCTCCGACGAACGTTACACAAACGCACATCGCGGACATAAAATACTTGTAACTTTCTCGTCCATTGGCCAAATCATGTGTTCTTTATATATACACGATCTTCTTCGAGTCTACTTTCTAATGACACTGACCTCATATCAATTGGAGCTCTAAATCTTCTGGAATTTCTAAAAGAGTGAACGTCACACTGATATCTCCATCTGATGTTAATCAAATACTTGTCCAATTGCTTCGAGATCTTCAAGACTCATTACAACTCAATTGAACTTATTTTATTACGAAAGTTACCAACACACATGAAACTAACAATCTCCCCATTTTTCATTATGTGACAAAATACCTAATACAAAGACTATGGAAAAAGATGCAAAAAGATAATGTAGCCAACTGCCAACCATCAAGACAATGATTTATTACAATACGACTCGATTAATACATAATCAAATAGTCTTGAAGTCGAAGACGCAATACTACATACAGCCACTAATATGCTCACACCTGAAACATCCAAAAACAATAATATACCCGTGAAACATATATGGATTATATAGAGCGGATAAACTAAATAAAAAATATTCTCATGCAGTGTGTTTATGTGTTTAATTAAAAAATTAAAAAAATATATCATACTCCCCATTTTTATCATGAAATGACAATGGGTACGCTTGAAGCCATGTAGGAGAACGAAAAGTAGACACACTATCTACTTGTAAACCTAACTTAATCTCCCTTACTAACAGCCCCACTTAGTTAGTAAAATGAACATATGGAAAGTAAATGAAAAAACTTACAATTATGCAATGCTAAATGAAATGCAATATGCAATGACATGAAACGCACACACAATGAGTTTACAAAAACATAAAAAAAAAAAAAAGTCAAAATGACTCAAAGTAGCACTTTAAGTAAGTACAATGATACCTAGTCAGTATTCAGTTGTTTATGACATGAGATAATACGAAGTATTTTTGGCTATGCTCAAGATTACACGCATGCATATGACATAAACACAAAAACATAGCATGTACTTGCGTGAAAAATAAGTGCACAACGAGTCAAAGCTTAAGACCTTATTTTATGAGTGAGACACAACCAAAGAAATCACATCTCATGACACATCAAGTCCACAAAAAAGGTATTCAAACTCAGCGCCACTAGAACATGAAAATAAACAATATTGATTGCATGCTATAATATTCACACCTTAAAGCAACACATCAATATTGAACTTAAGTATACACACTTCATTCCATCATCATCTCTTCCATCTATTCCCAACTTTCTTTCTTTTTTTGGAATCGTTGGAAATCCCGCCGTCAGACCATCCCTTTCGGGCTTAATTGGAACAGGTAAAAACCCCGACTGTCCCAGGCTCTTACAAGAAACGTATTCCATGGATTCGAACCTAAGACTTCAAGGTGAGATCCCGAATCCTACACCACCAAACCACGCCCCTTGGGGACATTTATTCCCAACTCACTACAACCTTATTATCTTCTCCATTACACCATATTAACCACAGCCTATCCATTCTTAAATCATATAATAACCTTCATCAAAATTAGACCTAGATAGTCTTTTTTTTTTGCTAAGGCCGAATCAAAGTCTTCAATTAGCTACCATAACATGTTTTTTATGACACATTTCCTACATCATCATCCTCTTAATCATCATATATAATAAAATTTCAGGATTAACAATCATTGTGCAAGATTTTACATACCTTCATCATCCTTGATGCTTGCTCCATATGTCATTAGAGCTTGAATCCATTCCCACATACTTGCTTAATGCTTGATTCTTTCCATCTTGTTTCAAAAATCCTTGCCAAAATGAAAAATTTTATCTTCCTTTCTACTTTCAAATTTTCTGCCACAAGAGAGTTAGTGAGGCAAAGATGGCTTTGAGTTGATCTCATGACTTGTCTTGATTAATCTAGAAAAATCCAGGGAATTAGAGGGAAATGGCCATGTGGGCCGAAAATGAGGGGCTAAATGGGCTTGATCTTCTTTTAATTAATTCGATTTGAATCCAGGCTATTATTGGGTTTAATATGTCTTGGGTTTATTTAGTAAAACTTTGGTGCACACCAAGTATTTGCTTAATGCATCGTACACATTTTCTAAGTTCATGCCCATAAGCCCACAAGAATCTAATTCATCTTTGAATTTGTCTTTAATATTGTTATGCTTAGGAAAATTCACACTCGACTCACCGTTATTCTCGTTACGTTATTAGGTAATTTTGTTGGCCATTACAGAGAATAAATTAGTAATAAAAAGAGAAAGTGAGTCGTGTATCCGACCACAATGAGGGAAGTAGCTCGGGCTAGTCATGATCCGATTATGTTTTATGGGGTTAGTCATGACCCGATCATGTTTTATGTTGTTTATCCATCTTTATCACCTTGGGTCGGTCATCACACGAGAATAATAGATTATATTCACTTTCTATCGTGGATGTAGGTTGGAGCCATTATCCGCCGAACCACGTTAAATCCCGACTCTGTGTGATTGTTTGTCTTCTGTAAGTTTGTATGGTTCCCACTAACCAAACAAATTTATAGTTGGAGGAGATTTATTTGAGAGATAAATTTCATATAATACTATTGGAACAAAAAACTACCGTCAACATTTATATTCTATTTATCTTACAATTCTAGACTGGATTTCACAATGTAACTGATATGATCCTAGCTGCACTTGGTTCGGTCCAGACCACAATTGATCCAATCCATGTACCAGTTGGACCAATTACAAGACACATAGCTCAGAAGATCAATGACGTTATGGCAGGCCTGGCCCAACGTCATGTAGCTGAATTGACCAAGCACGTTCGAGACCAATTGGACTTCAAGGAAGAGGGTTCAATAGTTATACATTTGACCCAAGTCATCGAAGAGCGGCATGGATCGATTTCGTTTGTTTAGGCTTATTTATTATTTATTTGCATGTATGGAACCAACGCGGCTGACTGTTTTTATTTATTATTTGAGTTAGTTTATTTTAATTATTTATGGGTTCAAAATGAGATAAAAATTATGAGTTATGGGCTTTTATTTGGTAATGGGTATTTTAGGGCTATTTTAGACTTTTTGGCTCTCTTAGGGTTTGAGCATGTCATTATTTAAACTAAAAAACAACTCTTAATGAATGACCCAATTTTTAATCTGTGAATAGTAACTTTTCTTGAGATTAAGAAAATTTTATCAACGTTCAGTGATTGAACAAAGACTTATCAAAGGGTTGGCATCCTTTGTGGCGTCCATTTTGCTGGCAAAATTCATTTGAGGCTATCTCCAAGGGTTTTCAAGGACATGTTATTTGGGGGTCTACGGGATCTTGGATCGGATTTCGTCTTTTCGTATCCAGTTTCGTATCAATTGGTATCAGAGTCAGATTTCAGGTCTGACTTTTATTTATTTTTATTGTTTTTCTTTTGTTCCTCAAACATCTCATTCTCTGATCTCAATTTTATTTCATGGAGACGGACTAATGGGACATTTTGGAATTAGTAAGACCCTAGAAACCTTAAAGGAGCATTTTTACTGGCCTAGGATGAAGCGCGATGTAGAGCGAATTTGTGATCGGTGTCTCACTTGTAGAAATGCCAAATCTAGGGTGAAGCCTCATGGATTATATACTCCATTACCTGTACCTAGTGAACCATAGGTAGATATTTCGATGAATTTTGTGTTGGGTTTACCTAGGACTAAATGAGGTAAGGATTTCATTTTTGTAGTGGTTGATTGATTTAGCAAGATGACACATTTCATTGCACGCCATAAAACTGATGATGCCACTAACATCTCAGAATTATTCTTTAGAGAGGTAATACGACTACATGAGATTCCTAGGAGTATAGTTTCTGATAGAGATGTCAAGTTCTTGAGTCATTTCTGGAAGGTTTTGTGGGGTAAGCTCGGGACTAAATTACTTTATTCTACTACGTGTCACCCTCAAACAGATGTACAGACACAAGTGGTCAATATGACCTTGACTCAATTGCTTCGTACCATAGTCACTAAGAATTTAAAATCATGGGAAAAATGTTTGCCATTTATAGAGTTTGCATACAATAAGTGCATTCATTCTTCTAATTCATATTCACCTTTTGAAATTATATATGGATTTAACCCACTAACGCCATTGGATTTATTACCTTTGCCTGTTGAGGAAAGAGTAGGTTTAGATGGGAAAAAGAAATCAGAATTGGTGAAATAAATACATGAGAAAGCACGTGAACACATATTATGGAAAAATGAGCAGTACGCTTCTCATGTGAATAAAGGCCGTAAACACGTGGTGTTTGAGCCTGTCGATTGGGTTTGGCTACACATGCGCAATGAGAGGTTTCCGGATCAGCGGAGATCCAAGCTTCAACCTCGGGGAGATGGTCCTTTTCAAGTCATCAAAAGGATCAATGATAATGCATATAAGCTTGATTTGCCTGGTGAGTATAATGTTTCTAATTTGTCCCTTTTGATGCAGGTGTCGATTCGATGTCGAATCAGTTTCAAGAAGGAGGGGATGATGTGATCCTAGCTACACCTGGTTCGGTCCAGACCACAATTGATCCAATCCATGTACCAGTTGGACCACTTACAAGACACATAGCTCAGAAGATTAAGGACGTTATGGCAGGCCTGGCCCAACGTCATGTAGCTAAATTGAACAAGCACATTCGAGACCAATTGGACTTCAAGGAAGATGGTTCAAGAGTTATACACTTGACCCAAATCATCGAAGAGCAACATGGATCGATTTCGTTTGTTTAGGCTTATTTATTATTTATTTGCATGTATGGAACCAACGTGGATGGTTGTTTTTATTTATTATTTGGGTTAGTTTATTTTAATTATTTATGGGTTCAAAATGGGTTAGAAATTAGGAGTTATGGACTTTTAGTTGGTAATATGTAGTTTATGGCTATTTTAGACTTTTTGGCTCTCTTAGGATTTGAGCATGTCATTATTTAGACTCAAAAACAACTATTAATGAATGGCCCAATTTTTAGTGCGTGAATAGTAACTTTTCTTGAGATTAAGAAAATTTTATCAACGTTCAGTGATTGAACAAAGACTTATCAAAGGGTTGGCATCATTTGTGGCGTCCATTTTGCTGGCAAAATTCATCTGAGACTATCTTCAAGAGTTTTCAAGGACATGTTCTTTGGGGGTTTACGGGATCTTGGATCGGATTTCGTCTTTTTCGTATCCAGTTTCGTATCAGTAAGTGATATCGTATACCATGGTGGGAGTTGATGTTGCTAGTGTCAGTGCATGAATTAATGCATTTTTTTTTTATTACCTATTCCCTGCAAGATGCGCTGAAGTGCTAAAATCACGGTATTCGCAACATATTATGTTTGTGTTAATTACTCTATTTTCGAGTTCTCCGATTAATGATTTTATATTGACAAATAAGGGTTATCATGTTGGACTTATAGGTCCCAAGTGACGTGGTTTGATGGTGTAGGGTTCATGATCTCACCTTGAGATCCTGGGTTAGAATCCATGGAGTGCGTTTCTTATAAGAGTCTGAGACAGCCGGAGATTTTACATGCTCCTCCTAAATCCGGAATAAGTGATTTGACGGCGGATTTTATTTTAAAAATATGTAATAAAATCATTAAAATATAGAACAATGTTCGAATGCAATGGAGTCTACCCCTGATTTTATTTTATGCAACTTTAATTAGCATAAAAACAGTGTTGTAATGTGTAATACGAATGCAGTGTAATGTTGCGTACCAAATGTCCTAAAAATAATATCAAAATGGTCTTTATAAGTCATTACAAATCGTTGGAATTATTTATTACACCAAATTGGGTGAAGCATCACTAGTCATTACAAATTACCCCGGAACAAATATAAGATCATCGGCCGGGATGAAATGGCAAACAGGAGAGGAAGCACCCAGGTGAGTACCAAGTAATTGAATTTGAAACGCTACATAATTAGTTGATGTTGCTAGTGTCTTTAAGGTACTCATTAAAGATCTATTTTATGAAAGTTTTCATGGGAAAAAAGTAAAAAATAATTAATGTTTTAACAATTTTTTATATTTCCTATAAAAATAATGTGAAAACCTTCATAAAATGGATTTTTAATGAGTGCTCTTAGGACACTCGTTAGCATGACTCATTTTTCAAAAGCAACATTTATTTTTTATTTCTCATACTTCATGTTAAGCCAATTACGATATTATTTGGAGATTTGAATAGGTAGGATTAAATCATTATAAATACTAGTTAAAACAGTCATAATAATTTAATAATTATTAAATTTCTCAAGAAAAATGTTCATTCTAGGTAAAATCTGCTAGCTCATTGAATTTTTGTATTAATTTCTTATTTTTTTAATAATTTTACATCCATAAAAATAAATATAAAGTTTTAAGATTAAATATTAAAGTTTTTATCATAATACTTTATTTTGTCATTCAGAATATTCTTTTTTGTTTGATTTGTACGATGAATCAGTGGGCAATCCTTATCACCGGGATTATGCGAACACCGATAATTAATGATTCATCAGTTTAATTAATGCAGCCTATACACATTTGGCTACCATTATTTTATCTCATTCATTCTCTTCCTATGCGAGTACCAATAATTCATCAATTATTTTATTTTCTCATTCTTTCTTTTTCTTTTTCACTGTTTATTTTGGAAGATATGGGTTGGGAGTAGGGGTGGGTATCGGATCGGATCGAATTGGATCCGATCCGATTATCAAATCCGATCGAATTGAGTTGGTCCGGTTCGACAGATTTCGGATCGGATCGGATCGGATAAAATCCGATCCGATCCAATCGAATTTTTTTTTATTTAATATGCAAAACGACGTCGTTACATATTAAATAAAAAAAATTCGAATTATTTCGGATCGGATTTTATCCGATCCGATCCGATCCACTCGATTTTTTTGACTCAAAACCAGATTATGCTTGCAGTTTGTGGTCATGTTGTTTGTACTGTGTACCGAATTCGGATCGGATCGGACCAATCCGATCCGAAATAATTCGAATCGGATCGAACCAATCCGATCCGAAATAGGATGATTTCGAATCGGATTGGTCTGATCCGATCCGAATTCGGATCGGATCGGATAAGATGATCCGGTCCGATCGAATCAAACATCTCATAGCATTTCGGATCGGATCGGATTCGGATTCGGTTCGATCCGATCTGAATCCGATAATGCCCAGGGCTAGTTGGGAGTTCAGTTATAGTACCGGGATCCACAGAAGACTTGTAAGGAGTGGGTTTGTGTAGGATATGGATGACAATCGAGATATTTTGTCATAATTGGATTTTATTTGGGTATATTTCAATTATGATTTAGGACGAAAAATCATCATGAATTAAATGTTCCAAATCTTGTCTGATTCAGGACGATTATTCGGGGTAATTTTTCATTCAAAATCTTGTATCAAATAATATATATGAATTCATTCAAAATATTCGATCAACTCTAGTGTTAGAAATATGTTATAATTTCTATTATGTTATATCATAATAGAAATATGTTATGATATAACGTGGATGTAAGCGTTATAAAATGTATGTAAATATGAAAATCTGAAATGTTACTGAAAATTTGTGTCATTTATACGTTTTGAATGTTGGGGTTTGGGCGCGGGCACAGCGGAAGCTCGCGGTTCGGGTGAAATCGTAATTTTAAAAACTTTTTAAATTATCGAATAAATTATTCAATATCCAATATGAATAATTCATTCATATTTCACCTAAACATATTTATTCGATATCAAATAATGACATAAATAGTTAAGAAAATCACGAAACTTTTACGAAAATGTTTTTCCGTAAAATGACATAAAACACATTTTTGACCGAACCGACCACCCAATGCACATGGGGGCTGCCCAGGTCAGCCCCAACAGTACTAGGGAAGTTCATGGGCTGCCCGAACAGTGACTAATTCACTGTTTGGGCAGCCGTCACCCGGTTGGCTCAAAAGTCACACAGTAACGCCGTTTTTCACCGTTTTCGCATATTTCAACTCCGAAACAGTTTCCGGTAATTGTTCCAATACCGAAAACACATCCAATATAGTTATATGACATAATTATCATCACCATAAACCCAGTTTTCCAGATCTGATCCAGAAATCAAAAATATCAATATTTCATGCTTTAATCCAATTTTCTTAACGTTAATCACATTAATCACAACACCAATCCAAGCTACCACCAATGAAGCACCCAAGAACAATTATAGGCATTACAAGAGTGGTCATAACACTCTAGATTGACAACATATCATCAATTGATCAAATTGAACAAATATTACAATAATAACATTCAATTCTACTTCACACATGCACCAAGCATTCTATTCCATCTTCCAAATCAAAAACACCAAAATTCTAAAGAAATGAAGAAACCCTAGAATGTCTCTAGATGCTCAAGAACAAGAAACATGCTTTCTAAGCTTAGAGATATAAAAAATTACCTTTAATTCTCCTAATTCCTTAAGCTATTTTCTTGATTTTCTTCACTTTTCCATCTTGAATCATCAAGCAAATTTGGAGAGGTTTTTGAAGATGAAATTCGGCCATGGTAAGCCAAGAAGAAGAAAAGAAAAATTTTTCTCTTTAAAAATTACCATGATCAACTTTGGAGGGGTAATTTGGTCAATTTCCCAATTTAATTCAATTAAATAAAATCAAACTTTATGTTAGCAAATCAAATTTGGACACCTTAAGCTTAATTAAAACATACCACGTGTAACCAATAATAATGAAATATTTTTCATAACAATTATGAAAAAGAATATCATTTAATTATTCAAATATTTAACATTTAAATATCTAAATAATTAATTAATCTAATTATTATTATATATGTATTTTTATGTACATTAAATAACAAATACATATATTAATGACATGTGTCAAAGTCTCATTTGACAATTAATTAATATGTATCAAATCAAATTTTGTATCAAATACAAATACAAATACATATTAATTACGATTGATCAAAAAATGCCCTATGCATGTATTTTCGTTTAACCGTTTAAACGATTCGAATTAACTCATTTAATTTAGTGAAGTATTATGAATAATCTAAATTATTCATAACGCGTTGCCCAAGTTCTTAATGAGTACACTTCATATTGTGGGACTCTCAAAGTTTAGGTTTATCAGTCACGGAATCCAGTTTCGTGTCCATAATGATGGAGTTGGTGCTTGGAGTGCCAATCCAATTTGTATATTCCAACAGAATGGTATCAAAGCAAAGACTTAACCACACAACACATGTTTTGAATCTATGCCATAGTAATTTTAATTTAATTATGCATAGGATATATTTGATATGTATTGCATGTTTTAAATTAAAACTTTGACCTAATTAAATTAATGACTTGATTGTCATAAATCTATCTTGATTAGGTGATTATTTTTAAGTAATAATATTAATAATGTTGGAGCATTATTGGATGGTCCGTCTTGTCAATACGGAGATGAATGAGTTCTTACTACTTATATCCAATATCGTCATTAGTGTGAGGGTATAAGTGCTCGGAACTTAGGTCACTCCGGTATAACATTAGATGTAGCCTGATGAGTTGACGTAGTCACCCAATATCGTCATTAGTGTGAGGGTGTACATACGAAGCTTATTAGTGCACATTGACAAGTATACACCTAGAACACGTCTTAATCCAATATCGTCATTAGTGTGAGGATAAGAAACGGTTCAGGACCAAACTAGGAGTCACATGAAGTGATTGACCTTGAAGGTCTACCTAATGAGTTTACAAATGCCAATATCGTCATTAGTGTGAGGCTGAAGTAAATGTCATGGGATCCACTTCCCGCTATGAAATTTTGATAGTCAAATTTCTATTTTTCCGTTAAGGGAGATTATAAAATTACGTAAAGTAGTAGGAGGGCACTAATAGATTTAAAATTCCATAATCAATTAGTGTTATCACTTTTGAAATGAAAATTGTTCTGCTACTACTCAAAGATGTTATCTTGTAGATGGCTGCCACTAATCCATTGATAAAACTTTTGGATTCCAATAAGCTAAAAGGAGCCGAGAACTATTTCGAATGGAAAATGAACATGCGCCTTGTCTTGGAGTATGAAAAGTTGACTTATGTCACGATCAATCCACTGTCTGTTGATATCGATCCTGAATCCACTCCAGAAGAGTGAGAAACTTTTGATAGATGGAAGGATGATAACCTGAAGGTGAAATCCTACATCTTAGGATCGATGGTTCTAGATTTGCTGAGACAGTACATTGAAGTACCAAATGCTTGGAGCATCATGCGAACACTCAAGGATTTGTTCGACGTAAATCAAGAGATGAAACTTTATCGAAGGTCTAAGGAATTATTTTGTGATGAACTCAAGGAGGGATGAGCTGTCAGCACTCATGTTTTGAATATAATTGACCAAATTCGATATCTTGAACGACATGGCATTGTGTTTGATGAAAAGCTAGGTCGTAATTTGATTTTGTCTTCCTTGTATGGTTCTTATGCTGGCTTTGTATTGAATTTCCATATGCATTCCATGCAAGCCACATACGAAGAACTTCATAACATGCTTCGCACGGCGAAGCAAGATTTGAAGAAAGACAACCCCACACTGTATTTCCATGGTGGAGCTGGCTCTTCAAAGACTTCTAGGAAGTCAAAGAAAATCAAGATGGGGAAGAATAAGATATCAAAGAAAAACTCCAAGAAGCGCAAAGGCGCAAAACTGAAAGTAGCTCGTGATCAATGTCTACAATGCAAGAAATCTGAAAACTGGAAGAATGATTGTCCAGAGCTTAAAGCAGGACCATCAGGTACGCTTTGTATTTTTCTAATTATTGACATCTCATTAGCCTTAAATGCAAATAGTGGATGGGTGTTAGACACTGGCAGTCCCACCATATTTGCAATTCCCTACAGGAAATGAGGATTAAACGAAAGCTAAC
>SKCR01055117.1:0-45174 GCA_019454045.1 Zanthoxylum bungeanum | reverse complement strand
CCGCCTCTTGAGTTCCTATGCCAGTGAACTTAAAATGTAGGATTTAACTTTTAAATCATCATCTTTCCAAGACTTGAAAGATTGTAGTTCATCCGGTATTGCATCCTCAGACACAGCAAGGGGCATCGAACCCTCAAGTATATATCCCAACTTTTCGGATTCAAGGACAATCCTTAAATCCATATCCTAATCGGCAAAGTTTTTAGCGCATTTCAGTTTGTTCGTATCCAATATACGTGCAAACGGATTAGTCGATTGTGCCGCCATCGCAAATCTATCATATAGATTACGAAAAACGGTTAGCAGAATTAAACAGTTTCATATAATATCAAAAGCATTAACTAGATCATGAATTTTTAATCTAAAAATGCCACTCCCACTAAATCATGCAATACTGTAATCCCCAAACAGAATACAAATATTTAATAATTAAATTAAATATAAATAGTGGAAGGTGGATCCAATGGATATATTTCAGCTCACAGCTTTGGCACGTTTTCGTCTACGTATATTCATTAGGTAGAGAACTCATTGTCAATCACTCACTAGTGACTCATGGATTCCGGTCCTGATAGTTTTTCGTTGTGACAGCTTTGACACGTTCATAATGAGGCGTACCAAGGTTACACTCGTCAATGATAAACCCAAGCTACTTGCGTAACCCTGACAGCTTTGGCATATTCAGGATTGCGATTTTGTTTGAATTTATCTAGTATCAAATATACATCTGGCATAAATAAATTTCTATCGGCTACACCCTCATAACTTTGACACGTACTCGGATGTAATCATAGAAAAGATATCCATAAACCGTATTGACAAGACGGACCATGTAACATGCATCAAATACATAATTAACATATAACTTATTAATTAAGGATTTTCCGCAAAGTGTCATACACCCTAAATTTAATCAAATTAAATTAAACATGCATGTATCAAGCAGAGACAAGATCAAATATTAGATTTAAAGGGCTAATCATATCAAGGGCCTAGAATCAGACTCACTCTGATACCGTTTTTGTAGGAGTTTTAAGGGGTATTACCAGATAACGCAGCGGAACGCGAAAATCAAAATTTTTCGATTTCAAAATTTTTCTTGGACAATTAAAATAAACTAATTTATTTTAATTACCCAATACTTAAAATCTGAAGTTTTTATCCAAGAAATCAAATTTCTTTGTAATTGCCGAATGACCCATATATTTTTCAAATTGTTCATTTTACTCCAAAGTTTTTCAAAACACATTAAGATGATATCCAATCAATACCAAATTAAATGTACATCATATATACACCATTACACAACACATATATGAAAAGCCTCAAATTTGGAAAGGGTATAGACCCTAATTTTATAAATTCATCAATATGAATAAATTACATCAAATTAAATAATCTAATATTTCAATCAAGTCTCTACCATACCAAACAAGTCTCACCACTTTGAAATAACTCTAGAATAATTCTAGGTCATCAATGAGTGACTCAACAACTCTAGAATGGCAACTAGATCATCAAATGATCAAAAGAATGTTTAATAACTCCTTATAAGCTTTTTTTCAACATCATACATGCAGACACACATCATCAAAACTTCCAATCATTAAAAATATAAACAAATATGAGTATAAAAACCTAAGAACCACATATGTTGTAGCCAAGAATGAAAGGAACAAATTTCCCTATAATGAAATGTTGGAAATATTTACTAAATCTTTGTCTTTATTTGATTTTAATTCTTGTTTCTTCATTTTTTCTCTCAAGTGTTTTATTTTTCTTTTTGAAAACTTAGACCAAGTTAAGCAAATGGAAAAAATAAACACTTTATATATTTAGGGTTAGGGCCAAAAATTGGAAGATAAAATAAATAAGATATTTCTAAATTTTAACAAATTAAAACAAATATCTAAGTAGTCAAAACCATTTTGATAACAATTTCCTTTAATGTAAAAGTCAAACATTTACATTTTAATTATTTCCTAACTTTACCATTTGGTTAGATATTTATATTTTAATTACTTTAATTATTTAACAATTAAATAAATAATTAATTAATTAAATACAAATATCTCAAATATATGTATAATATTTACTTTAAATATCTCAAATACATATATTAATGATATATGTCAAATATCATAATTTGACAATTAATTAATGTGTATTTAATAATATCATATATTAAATACAAACACACATTAATTAGGAAATGACGGTTCGGCCCCTAAAGCATGTATCTTTCGTTTAACCGTTAAACAATTTATAAATAATCACCATTATTCATAAAAATTGCCCTAGTACTTTACGAGTATATTTCATTAGTGAGACTCTATAGATTCAGGCATATCCGTCACGAAATCTAATTTCGTGTCCATAATTCACCCACCCGTAAATTATGATGACCACAGATAAACTTGCTGAATCATACAGGTCGAAGTCATCACATATGTTTAATTCCTCCGACACAGGCATCCAGATATATCCCAGAGATATAGATGTAAACGTCAAATCTCTATAAGGACAATCATGTCGACGTCTCTATTAGCAATCTCTAAAATAACACTTAGAACTCACTTCTAAAGTGTACCACGGGCCCATGGTTTTTTTTCTGATTACTAATCATATATGGACTACCTATGCTCTGTACACAGAACTGGCGGATCCTATCTTGACACACACAGGATATCATGAGGATCTGTCTACACCCAATGAACATGTGGAGGTCTGACCTTAATAGGTCGGTGACGTGACTGCCATCTAAGTGTGGAAGATGTCTCATATACCCACAATGGTATCTCAAGTCGAAGAATCACTTATGCTACTCAACCCGAGAAGATTCTTATTGACGTTGGTGTACCATCCGTTAAGAATCTTCGGTGAGTCGTTCAGTGTTTATCCGCCATAAACACCCACACGACTATATGAGTCTCCAAGACTCATGGTTCATTAAGAAACCATTGGAATCCAATATTCCAGTATACGACATGTACCAATCTTAACGGGTTTACTTTATTGACCAAGTAATGTAAACATTGACCAGTAACAGTCTAAGAATGACAACGTCATGATACAACTCAATATCTGTTGCAATGATTTTACAACTATATCATAACTAATCATTCTAAGGTCAATTACGTCTTTACCGTATAAAGAGATATATTATATTATAGAAACTGCTTATTTTATTCGTAATAAAACGTTTACAAGAGTGTTTAGAAGGAAATACAACATGAAATTGGCGCTCCGAGCACCAACCCTAACAGGTTTAACACCCTAAAATAGACAAATAGTGGAAATGATGTGTAATGGTGAGTTTATGGAAAAATTTCCCGAAAATGCACTAGATTACCTAGAACACATAACAGAGAATGCACAACAATGGGACACATATGACACTTATGAGTCGTCTGTAAAACCACAGTCATCTAGTAGAGGTATGTTTAACCTTAGGGAAGACAATGACCTTTCTGCTAAATATGCATGTCTAGCTAAAAAAGTCAAGGCATTAGAAATGAGGAAAAATGATCATGTCAAGTCAATTCAATTCAAGAAGTCACTTGTCAAATCTGTAATTCAAATGAACATATCATATAAGTTTGCCCAACCCTGCAAGAATGTCTTCATGATCAAGTCAGTTCCATAAACACTTTTAGTAGACCAAATCCAAACCAATACTCCCAAACCTACAATTCTGGTTGGAGAAACCATCTAAACTTTAATTGGAGGAACGATAACCAAGCACAACCATCGCAACAACCTCCCCAGGTACACCAAAATTTTCGAAATTCCCAGAATTATGCACCATATGTCCCACCACCTAGGAAAACCCTTGAGGATACCTTGCATGCATTCATTGAGAAACATGAAGCCATCAATAACCAAAATGTGCAAACAATGAATGATTTGAGAGAAACTTTTACCAAAATCACATATGCATTGACCATTAATGAGAAAGGAAAGTTTCCAGCACAACCACAACCAAATCCCAAGAGTCATCAAAACCCTCACGGGGGTAGTTCTGGAAGTCAATAGATAGACCATGTCAAATCTGTTATTACTTTTTGCAGAGGTAAGGTCATCCACAGACCTATTGTTGAACCTCATGAAGCTGAAAATAAATTAGATTCAGAAGGTAAGGAAGGGGTTGATGAACCATTACCCATCGTTGATGATGATAAATTTTCTCATGCACCTCCATTTCTACAGGCATTAAAAATAAAGAAATTGAACCATTCCTCAGAGATATATGAAATATTCAAACTAGTAAAGGTCAATATTCCTTTGTTAGATGTCATCCAACAGATACCATCTTATGCCAAAGTTCTGAAAGACTTGTGCACTGTTAAAAGAAAACATCAGGTAAGAAAAAAAGTTTTTCTAGCTGAATAGGTAAGTTTCATTCTCTCAACCAATAATGCATTAAAATACAAAGACCATGGTTGTCCAACTATTTCATATATTATTGGAAATCGAAAAATTGAACATGTTTTGCTTGATCTTGGAGCTAGTGTCAATTTGCTTTCATTTTCGGTTTATCAAAAACTTAATATTGGCGAGTTAAAACCAACCTCAACTACTCTTTTACTTGCTGATAGATCAATCAAGATACCGAAAGGAATTGTTGAAGACGTGTTATTACAAGTTGATAAATTCATATATCCTGTGGATTTTATTGTTTTGGAAACACAACCTGAAGCAGATAGTTATAAGCCAAATTCATGTAATACTTGGTCGTCCATTTTTAGCAACAACTAATGCTTTAATTAATTGCAGGAATGAAATCATGAATTTATCATTTGACAATATGACGTTGGAGTTTAATGTTTTTAACATGTGCAAAAAATAATGATGAAGACAATGAAGATGAGAGCATGGACCGAATTAAACCAATTGTGGGTGAATATATTCATGGGAGTTTATCTGATCCTACAGAAATTTGTACAACTAATTTTCTTAAATCAAGTACGCAATTAGATTTAGATATTTCTAATGAATCTTCTTTACTTGATTCTACACAGGTACTGGAAGACGATGAAGGGAAACAAAATTTTGAGGAACTAGGAACACTTGAAGAAGATAAACATGAAGAAGCACCCAAATTAGAATTGAACACTTTGCCAGAAGACTTGATGTAACATTTGGTAATCTGTGCGACTTGTGCGTTACCAGAGACCGACGACTATCACATTATCGGGGGTATGCACATGATAAAAATCATGTTTAAGCATGTATGGATTCAAGAGAATTATTTTTCGGGCATTCGACAAATTTCTTGTATTTTCGATATGGAAATTATTTTAAGATTCAATAAGAACATCCATGGGTATTTGGATCGTAACTTTCTCATACGAACTCCGATTTTTATGAATTTTATATCACCAGAAATCTTAGACCGAGACCTACAACTTTTGCGTTGAATATTTTTACAAATTCGAATCGGAAGTGGGTCAAAAATTGAGATTTATTTTCTGCTATAGTGAATTTCGTGGATGATCTAGAACTTGATGAGGTGGCACCATCTTGGCCATTCATGCCCAATAAAAATCAGCCACTTTTTGCCTATAAAAAGGACACTATTTCCTCTTCTTCAAGTGCCAAAAAACGTGGAGGGTGAATGGGGAAAGTTTTTCATGTCAAATTTCTTTCCATCTCCATTTCTTATGGCATTTTGAGCCATTCAAGCTTCATTTCCAAGCTTGGTAAGCTTCTTCTTCCCTTCTATCTTTTTAATTTTCAGTTTTGAGCAAAAGAATTTAAAGCCCCAAATTCGCACTATATAAACCCTAGAAATTAGGATTGTTAAATTGGCTTTAATTTAGTGGAAATCATACATTTTGGAGAAGTGTTTTAAGAGTATAAGCTTGTAATGAGGTCAATTTGTAAATGATTAGGTTGAGGATATTATGCTTGGTAATTAATGTTTATGGTTTGTCTTTGGGTGGTGATGTTGGGTGAGTTTGAAGTTTTAAAGAGTGTTCAAATGTTGGTGATGTGCATGGAAGTTGATTGTTTTGAGAAATGTCCAAATGAATGAAAAATCCTAAATGTTGAGCTAAATAGAGTTATGATATTGGAAAGTAATATTAAATTATGGAGTGTTGGTTTAATATGTAGTGACTTGAAATTTAAGGAATTGTTGAGTAAATGTTGTACTATGAAAGTGTTAGCATAGAGTGTAATATGATGTTTTGTGCAATGGATAAACATGGAGAAGCAAAAAACAAAATCCTAGAAAATTGTCTCAGTGTCGCGACGCGCAAGGGAAAAATGACAGCACGCCTCTGGATGTTGAGCGTCGCTACACGCAAGGATTTGCGTCGCGACGCGTGGCACAAATCTTTCCTGAAACAATTTTAAATCATCCTAGTTCCACCCTACCATGTTAGAGGCCATCTTATAGGTATCGTATCAGTTCGTATATATACCTTACATCGAGACACAATCACGATAAGCCTTGTAGATAATACATATTAGTGTATTAATAAGCTTAGCTAAGTTCCGAAGCTCATTTTATAACGTTTATGCTAATCAAGTTTCCGATCATAGATTATCCACAGGAACCACAACCTTCTTCGATGAGAGGATTCAGTGCCAGCCAAATTTCAAATCTGTGAGTGGACACTCTTCTTTTAAATTGTTATTTTTCGTTACAGACTTATATTTTTACGCTATAGGGCGTTAGATGATTTTCATTACAATTATTTCATGCAAAGTTATGTTTAAGAAAATAAATGTTTTCAGATATTGATTTTATGGTTTTTCAGGGCATGAGGGAAAAATCCACCCCAGTATGTAACTTGTTACAGTTTAGAATTGACGGACAGTACATATGTACATGTAGAGGACTGGGGGACGGCGATACGTAATGCCCCCATATCCTAGTTTCAGAGCTTGGAGGGTTGCATAGATCCGCGCCCCCAGTTCTAGTTCAGTGGCTTGAGGGACGGCGATACGTAATGCCCAAATACCACCAGTTTCATAGACATGAGTGGCATGCTTTAGGGGACGACGATATGTAACACTACAATGTCATGGGTCTACACTTCTGGCTCTAGATAGGCGTATGAGGGGACAACGATACGTAACGCCCCCATGCGTCAAGTTTTCAGCTGATATACAAAGCTCAGTTTTCAGAAACAGTTTCAGATTCAGTTTACAGATATAGTTTTCATAAAAAAGTTTCCTAAAAAGTTAAGTTTTCAGAAACAATAGTTTTACAAGAAACTATCAACAATGATTTTTATAAAGGTTTTCCAGAGAGAGATCTATTTTGAGACAAAGTAAAGTTTTCAGAAAAATTCAGATTTAATGCCCAAAAATGAGATTTCATAATATATTTCAGTTTTTCACTTTAAAGACCCTCCACTCACTTAGATCGTATAACGGTCTAACCCCCTCCCAGTGTTTTATTTTGCAGAACCTTGGAGGACGAGCTCGGGGGGATGTATACTGATGGCAGTCACTAGAGGGTCTGAGTCCACCAGAGTGTATATAGTGTTATAGTTTAGTCAGTCATGTATTTTGCATAATGTGTAATAAAGATTTCATTTGTAATATGTTTAAGTTTTTTTTGCCATGGTTGCATTGTAGAGAAGTGTTGAGTACATGACATGAGTCAAACGATACATATATGTTAGAAAGAGTTTGGGCAATGGTCCCACGTTTGAACTACAATTGAGATAATTTAATAGTGATGTATACAGTCAGTATTTCAAGGGCTCAGGGGAATAGTACGACCTATTCCCTACCGGTAACATCTCTCAGATCGGGGATGTTACACTTGAAGTATGCAATTCTTGGAGATAAACAAACTTACCCTATGATAATTTCTTCTTCTTTGACAAACGATCAAAAAGATAAGTTGTTAAATGTGTTGAGAGAACATAGACAGAAAATTGTATGGATTTTAAAAGATATAAAAGGCATTAATCTTTTAAAATGGACTCGCAAAATACACTTCAAAGTTAATTTCAGGACACGTTGACCACCCAAAAAAAGTTAAACCTTCACAAGAAAGAAATGGTTAAAACGGAAGTCCTTAAATTTCTTAATTCATTCATCTCTTACAAACATGGTTTGGAGAAAAGCACATATGCTAATAAACAGAGAGCTAAACAATTAGGTGTTTGTTATGAATGCGTACGTTGGACGTGCAACACTCATTGTCGTTCTTTAGGAATGATGTCTAATAATCGCGAAGAAAAAAATCAACCCATTAGAGATGACTTGACTAAGGAGTTATTAGATAATATATCATTGACTCTTGAGATGCATCCTAATGGATTTGATAGATTGATTCACAACTTACATACATAATTTCAAAATAAAAACAATAATACAGTCTCAGGAATCTGACTTTAAAAGACCATATTTGTCGATTTATAAGAAAATTGGATGGGAAGCATATTCTCGACCCATAGAGGGCGTTCAAGCCGTTACTGGACGTAAAATCAGAGGAAGATGTGAGCCACAATCACAATTATCATTACATATCATTTACTATTTTAATTTACTTATATTGTTTTAATACATAACATTTCTTTTTAATAGCAGTGTTGTAGATTCAATTGTCAATTCCACACTAATCATGTGATGTCTTTTAAACTCTACTTCTTCGTATTCAGACATCGGGGATAATGTCTCAAATTGGTGGGGGATGGGATAGTTGACTAGTTAGTTTTCATTTTTATGTTTTGTTGCTGTGTTTTTTTCGTTCAAAAATAAGTTTTCTTTTCGTTCAAAAAAAAGTTTTCTTTTATGTTGTTTTTGCTTTTTGTTATTTTGTATGTAAAAAAAAAAACTACACACAAACTAACAACAATTTTTTGACTAATCAAGTGGAATTGTTGTTCGGAGATGGCAGTGTAAGGCGTTTTTGCTCCTGAGACATATCTCAAAATAATTCGTAACAAGTTATTTTTATTCATTTCTTTTTGAATCATTTAATTTTGTGAATTCTCTATAATATTAATTAAATTTGATTTTCATATGCTCATTTGACAGATATTATCAACATACACGGTAACATATAAACATGGGTTGTAAGTGAAAATTTTGTAATATTCAATTCTCTAGTTTGTTGAAAGTAGGACATAAAGGTAGTGGAATTTATGTTTTTATTAAAAAAAAAACTAACCATGCTCTTACTTAGTAACCGGACATCTTGCCACAGTAAGCAGTGATTGTTCGCGTAAAACGGTAGAACTTGAGTTTGTAAAAAAATGGTGTGTAAATAAGTTCGATTTCGTAGCCTCTCTAACTCGAGCAATTAAGTCTGTAGGGGTATTTTAACACTTAGTGCCTTAAAGCCAACTGGTCTGGGAGTCACTGGCCCAAAGCTCGTTACATGAGTTAAAGAGAAAGCTTAATGAAATCAAACACTTCTTCTTTTCAACATCCGAGATCTTAACAATTAAGTCCGTATGGATGTCTTAACACATAGTGCCCTAAAACCAACTGGTTTGAGAGTCACTGGCCCAAAGCTCGCTACAAGATTTGAAGATGTATTATTATTTAAAAAAAATTATATTTATAAATAAATTTTCATTGCTAAAAAGGTGTGAATTCTGATATAACTCTAGGATAAAAATATTAATCTTTTTTTCAACAAGACCTGTGATTATTATGGGCACAATGATTTGATTGATACTTTCTTTTATGGGTTTATGGTAGAAGGGTAAAAAGTACATGAGAATTTGCTTATTTGATTATTTAGAAAGAAAGAAAATAATTACTAACTTGGATAAGAATTTATTTTTTAAGTTTTCGCTTAAATTACTAGGGACTAGTAATAAGTTGGTTGGGGTGTAATGGACACTAAAAAACGTACATTTATTAAAAGGAAAATTAATCATTTTACACTTGTAGTTTCATTAATTCCCTTAATTCAGCACATTTGTGAAATAATAATTAAATTTATGTTTTATATATTTTTATTATGATTTTTATTCCTTATGTAGGTGAAATAATACTTTAGATGCTTAACTAGAAAAATGGACTTAACATTTGGATTTTGGAGACCAGAAACTTGAAAGGGGCGTTCTAACAATGTATAATTTCAGAAATTCTAACTTTGCGTAATTTTCGTATTTTGGCCCTAACGTTTTACTCTAACATCGGAGTAAGGTGATTTTAGTTCCAGATGAAAGAAGACTCAATGTGATTTTAATTCTGAGGTTTTCAAGGTCGAAACTGATGAAAATCTAAAGTGTGTTATGTGTAATTATTAAAGTCATTATCCAAAAAAAAAAACGAAAAATGGAAAATGATAATTTACAATTGTCAAACTTCCACCAAACATGTGGAGAAAATGATGGAGAAAATAATGGAGAAAATGGTGGAGAAAACTCGCAAAATTTCTATAAATTTAGGTGCTCTCCACCTCATTTTCCTCAGTCTGATTTCCACAATTCTCTCTGAAAATTTGTGGAGTTTCAACTCTTGTGTGTTTTATTTTTTCAAGCTTTCTTGTATTTTTTTTCTTTTAGTAATAAAATTATGTGTTTTTTTTTTATTCAAATTATGAGTAGCTAATTTCTTTTTGCTGGGGTAAAAGGTGAAATTTTTAATATAAAAATCTAGATTAATCTCACTTATATTATAATATATAAATTATAATTTAATGATTAATATTTAATTTAAATCTGGATTAATTATCGACAAACTTTATTACCACCTATATGACTGGTTTTATTTATTTGACATAATTGAGTACCTAACTGGACTTGTTATAGATAAAATTATCGCCGCATTTATGGCTGGTTTTAAATATTTTGGCATAATAAATTCTTGAAATAAATTAATTGGGTAATAATGACAATTTATTTATTATAAAAACTGTTTTCTAAATTTGAAATATTAAAAGTGGATCCCCTAGCCCCGATATTTTTTTTATTATTTCAGTTTAAATTAAAATTTCCAATCACTTCAAACAATCCAACCTTTTTATTTTTCTCTCAAATTATTATTTTATTTTACTAAATCTATTCCCTGTGGATCGACCCTGGTCTTAACGGGTTATTTTATTACTTTGACACTCTTATACTTGGGAGTAAAGAACCACTTTTTGAGCGTATCAAAATAAATAATATAAATAATTAAAGTATTTCAATTAAATCCACACCATTAATCAAATATCTAATTTGGTTGATTTAATAAGATCTTGACAATTGTCAACAAATCATAGTGTCAAGTGTCACTTTAATAATTTAACAAATGACCGAATCAAAATTTGCCATAATAAAACAAAATTAATATTTAGATATTCGAATTTATTTACAAATAAACAATTATTTAATTTAAATAGAAAAACAAATATTTTATTTAATGTAAGTTTGACACTTGGCAAAATCACATGATGCCATGTGTAAGCTTAAGAACTTGACACTTGTCCAAATCCAAATTTGACATGTGTAAAGTTAATTAATATCTAGATATTATATTATAATATCAAATATTATAATTATAAATATCTCATTATCTCATAAATAACTTTATCAGTCTCTTGACTTTACGCAAATCACATTTACAGTATTTATAAAATCATCGGAACATTTCTCGAATAAGCGGGTGGTAGCGCGTCAACACTGGGAAATATTTTACACTTTACCGATAAGGTACATAAATTACCTTGGGGTCATATATCGAAGTAATTTAATTAATTCTTCAATCATTCGACTAATATGTGTGACCATTTGGGTTCTCTGTGAGCTGGACATGAGTCGATAAGAACACGTTCGTATCACTTCGGTAGAATCCGTTGCAACCAAAGTTCCCAATGATAATGAGTGACCTCTAGCAAGATGTCATAACCCCCAAACATGAAGAATGAAATATCGGATAAATGATATAATCGTATTTACATGTAGTAAAACCCATTTACTGTCGACTCTCGATCGAGTGCGGGCCATGAATTCGTTAAGCCCATAACTCGATCATAGGATAAGAAAATCAGTCATGTACAGAATGTACGTATCCGTAAAACATATTTTCAAAACATGTGTACTCTCGCCAGAGATTTGATCCTCGTATATGACTTCATGTCTAGGATCTCAAGCTCCAGTATCTGAGCCAGCAGATTCATTCTTGATTATCACATGTCCTCATACATTTAGAAAACATCACCATCAAGCTTCTTTCACCAGACGTGACGAGCCCAATGCGATATATACAAGTGAACGATGTGTCTCATTGTAGACGACAACCGTGACGTCTCAGGTCAAATGACTGATGATACACTAGTACGGTTGTTTGATGAATCATTGACTGCGGATAATCGCTCATGTAATTCGCCAGGTTTGGTCACGTTCAGTATCATATTTCTCAAATACATTACACATGTTCATGCTCTTGTGACGTCAGAGTCGTCACCCAAATATTAGTATCAAATACTTATCAATGACAGCATCAAAATGTGATCATTCCTGATGACATCACCTCAATCGGGAACAGATTCAGATGTATTTAAATCGAAACTCTGTACTCATATATACGACCTTTTGCAGATAAAGTATTGACACAAAATACATTACAGGATCGCATATTGCATATATTGTAAATAGCAACTGAACTAATGCAAAATATTATAGGATTGTCATTATATTAACCGTAAACTAATTTACGACTAATTAAATTATATTTACATAAGGATAATACCCCTAAATTTTACGACTTTTTTTTAAGGCATATCCCCAACATGTACTGCCACTGTCTATCAAAATCCTGATAACTTTGCCATGAATGGAAAAAGAGAATGATAACTAATATCCATTAATGTTTTAGGGCGTAAAGCTATGACCTCTCGCCTAATATCCAATTTCAAGCCAAATACAAAGCAGTTCAACATGGAACTATTAGTTAACCCGTTAACTTTGTTAGAGAGCACCTCAAATTCCTTTAACATATGCATGCACAATGGTTGCTTGGGTTAGTTTAAACAAAGCTCCCTCATGGTTTTCTAAAATAATATCACCAAATCGTACCTCATAGCTTCAAGAAATGAATTTCAAAATCGAAGCTGACCATTCTTCTTCATCCAAGAGTATCAAGATAACGCCTCCCCTTCCCAATGGTATACTGCTCATCTAGACCGGAGTAGGATATGTATAAAAAAAATGGTCGATTTTCATACGCCACATGCATTTTGGATGTACGCAAAGTA
The DNA here is from genome assembly GCA_019454045.1 of Zanthoxylum bungeanum. Taxonomy (NCBI): domain Eukaryota; kingdom Viridiplantae; phylum Streptophyta; class Magnoliopsida; order Sapindales; family Rutaceae; genus Zanthoxylum; species Zanthoxylum bungeanum. The sequence goes on along the minus strand of SKCR01055117.1, from coordinate 32,012 downwards.
CTATATATACATATATATAATCTATTTAAGTATTCTATATTTGAATTATAAGATAAAAATATTATTTTACTCTAAAAAAATTAGATCCAACTGCTAAGAAAGTAATAGAAAGAATGTTTTGGATAATTTTTAAAAGAACAAGATTAACCGAGTAATTGTCCCAAACTTCAGAACTAAAAAGGATTTTACTCTCTTAAACTCTTACATATTCCAAAAGCAGGTCCAACTTGAAAAGTCGTCAACATTGGTTATCGCATAAGGCTTTCATTTCTTAGTAAAATTTCAGGACTCCAATTTAATTATTTATTTATTTTTTCCATATTATCTTTTATTGGGTTTAAAATAAAAGGAACAAATAAGAAATCTAATTCATCTAATATGTTTAAACAGTCTTCATTATTTTACGCCCTCCAAATTCTTTCAATTTGAGGAAAATTTTTTAAGACTTCAAATACTTTTATTAAATAATAATTTTGACCTAACTTACAATCTATTTTCATAACCGGCCCTATCCAAAAGTTATATTTCTTATAAAGTGTCATGCATAAATGATGTTGAATAATGTAATAAATTATTTTAATAACTGATTTTTTGTCATGTTTATGAAAAAAGGAAAATGACACCCCAACTATCATTCAGATTATCATAACGATATTTTAGTCCATATGATTTTGAAAATATAAGATTTAATCATTATCATTAAATATTTTTCATTAATTTTGTGACATTTTTTATTGGTGTTAAATGACTTAAATATCTAAAAAATTATCAAAAATAGTACAATTTTTTTTTTAAAATTAGATTAAAAAAATGACAGAATTAACCAAAAAAATATTTAAAGACAGACTAAAATTTATATTTTTCAAAATTATAATGACAAAAATATTATTATAATAATTTATAAAATAATTAGGTGACATTTATAAAAGAATATGTATCATGGGAAGACCTCTCCTTTATGAATTGGATTTTGAATACATGCTATTTACTCTTGTACGAACAGATAATCGAAGAGCATGATTCTATCTTGGCATTTGAAATAAAAATTCTATCATCTTATTTTAATATATTCACATAAAAATTAAAAATTAATAATAAAATAAAAGGAATCCGATCCTCATTTATTTTTCATCATCGTTCAGGTATAATGAAAAATATTTCAATAGAAAAATTCCGGATTTAAAATGAATTCAAAAATTTCTTCTTAATTTAGGTTGAGGTTAGGATTTGATTATCAAGAACCCCCCAACCCACTAGACACTATAACTATTACCGTCAAAATCATGCACACTTCACGAGGATATGAGGTTTCAAATTTCAATTCGTTCACAATAACTTTTCCCACAATAAAGAGTATAAAAAAAATGAAAAAGTTTGCCTGAAACCTATTATTTGCTTCCCTCCAAGTCGTTCATTAAAGAAGGGGAAGGGCAAATAAATTAGTTTTTTTTTTTTTTTTTTGCTTTTCCTTTATTCGGTGCATGCCACCACCTCCACAAATGGCCACATTGAATGTCACACGGTTTTGTGAGGCGCAGAGAGAGAGAGAGAGAGAGAGAGGGAGAGGGAGGGAGAGAGAAAGAGGGTCCAAGCAAAGCTGACTTTTTGCAAGCAATGAGTAAATGCTCTTTGCTGTCCGTTTTGACTCTTTTGTAAGCAAATCCCTCTCTACGGTCAGCTTAAACTCACCCAGTCTCTCTCTATATATACAAATCACACCAAAGCAAAGAAAGCAAAATCCTGAAAGCAATAATCAATCTTTCATAAACTTCAGTGCTTTGTAATATTATGGGGAGACCACCTTGTTGTGAAAAGATTGGTGTGAAGAAAGGGCCATGGACTCCTGAAGAAGACATCATCTTGGTCTCTTATATTCAAGAACATGGACCAGGAAATTGGAGATCAGTTCCTACTAATACAGGTACTTCTTTTCTTCTTTTTTTTTTCTTTCCTTTTTTTCATTTTGCAATTCTTTTAGGTTTTTGGTTGGTTATTAGCTCGTTAAATTGGCGTAGTTACTATCTGCAGCTTCTCGAATGATCTTTATTTGTTTTTATCAGGTTTGCTTAGATGCAGTAAGAGCTGCAGGCTCCGATGGACAAATTATCTCCGGCCGGGAATCAAGCGTGGTAACTTCACTAATCATGAAGAAAAAATGATCATCCACCTCCAAGCTCTTTTGGGCAACAGGTAAAATTTTGGGCATAATCTATTTAATTAAAATAGATTTAATTTGCAAATCCCAATAGGGAAGTAATCTTAATATTATTAATTTATTGAAGCAGATGGGCAGCCATAGCTTCATATCTTCCACAGAGGACAGATAATGATATAAAAAACTATTGGAACACCCACTTGAAAAAGAAGCTGAAAAAGCTCCAAACAGGCAGTGATGGTGCCCAAAATCAAGAAGGATTCAGTAGTGCTTCATCACAACAAGTCTCAAAAGGTCAGTGGGAGAAGAGACTCCAAACAGACATACACATGGCCAAACGAGCCTTTGTGAGGCCTTGTCACTTGACAAAACAACCACCTCTCCTTATTTGTTATTACCTGAAATATCAAAGCCAAGTGTTAATAGTACTCACAATACACCATATGCATCAAGTGCTGAAAACATATCTCGGTTGCTCCAAAACTGGATGAAAAATCCACCAAATAGTACAAATTCCGAAACCACCACCACCACTCAGGATTCCTTCACCAACATGGCTTCAGCCGCGGCTGCTAATTCAAGCGAAGGTACGGTCAGTGCAGCCACACCTGATAAGGGTTTTGAGTACTCTCTGTTTAGCTTCAACTCATCCAACTCTGACGCCTCTCAGTCTGAGACGACGACGACGACGGCGAATTTGACACCGGAGACTAGCATGTTTCAGGATGAAAGCAAGCCTAATTTGGAAAATCATCATCATCATCAAGTCCCTCTCACATTGCTAGAGAAATGGTTGTTTGATGATGTTGCTGCTGCAGCTCAAGGTCATGACGAAGACCTGATTAACATGTCATTAGATGATAACACTGTTGGCTGCTTTTTTTAAGAGAAGGAAGCTCAAGTGATTTAATTATTTAGGGTTTCTCTGTTTTTGTTTATGTGGGGTTTTTTAAGTTAGGCCTTTGATGAGCTGGCTGCTGCTACTAAACTTGTTTCTAGCCTAAGTAGAAGAAGTTGACTATCTTCTTAGTGAAAGACCAAAAAGTGTAAATTAAAAAAGCACATCTATATGATTACTATGTTATATATGTACTGTTTTCGATCATATATAAATAAATATCTTTTTGTTATTTCAAAATCTTTGTAATCAGATTCATTTTGAGGATGTCAGATCTATTGTTCACAGTATTCAATCTACAATTTCTTCTCATATACTCCTTTTTATTAGATCTCTTCCTGGTTATGTTGTTTATGGTGCTGACAGGGCCATTACGAGTGATTAGCAATTCCTGCTAATTTAACACGGGACTCCGACTATTTATTGGTGCATTCCTTCTAAAGGGTGAGTTAAAGCTAATTCTGATTGTTTGTCTAAGGGTAATCCGAGTGATGCTGTAAGCTGAACTATTTTTCATAATCAATTGGGAAAGCATTTGGGCAGCTTTAATGTTCCTTTAGGGCTGCATACCGTTTTCTATGCTGAGTTTATGGGTGTGATCCTTGTCATTGTCACTACTTTTGAAAGAGGATGGTTTAATCTTTCGACGGAGTGTGATTCCATGGCTGCGATTCAATACATTTTGAATGCTAAATTCAATCTCCCTCAGGTTCTTCGTAATAGATGGTTGAATTGTAATTCTCATATCTCCCGGGAAAGTAATTACACTGCTGATTGTCTTGTTAATTTTGGTCTTCATTATTCTCATTTTACCTGGTGGCAGGATCCTCATATTACTGTTCGACAATACCTCTCTCTTGATCCCAATAATTTTCCAAGATTCTATTTTAAATAGCTATGGATTGGCGATGGATTTTGGCTTCTATTTGGATCTGACAGATGTATTTTTTTAGCATCGTCTGTATTCAATTTACTGTTTTTCTAGTTTTTATTTTGTATCAGTTAGACGCCATCACTTTTTCCTTCTTCAAGGTTTATTGAAGAAGGCTTTATCTTCTGTTTATTTTTACGCTTGTCATTTCTTCGTTCTTGTATAAGATTTTATTTTTTATTAAAGCACTCTTGATTAGGATTGTTAAGCACATGATTTTAAAAAGTTCTTGAATGCCAATCTAACAAGTGTTTGTTTTGATATTTCGCTAATATATATATATATATATATATATATATAAAACCTAAAATCTTTTGTACTTTGTGTAACCTCTTAATGGTGAGAAGAAGCTTATCAGTTTCTGAGCTCTTCCTTCTCATAAGGAGAGAGTCAACTCCCAAGCCTAATTAAATAACATGAACTATATAATATGAAGGTCCTCCTTCTCATAAGAAGCTTATCTATTGAAGGTCCTTCTACGGCTCCACCTCAAACCATCAGGAATATCATAATATGCAAATGTCACAATAATCAAGATCATTCTTTATGGCATAATATGATTATTTTTATTACTTTTATTGTATATACTTATCTATTGGATTTATTAAGCATTTTTCTTTCTTAAAATTTTAGCACTAGTGATCAGGATTCTGGCATTATGTCGTTTAGAACAATGCATTTTATTTACGGTTGGGATGAAATTTGGCATGTGTTAATAATATATATATATGTTACAGAATATAGAATTTTCTTCTCGAATAAACCTCTCTCCACGGTAAATTTGTTTGGTTAGTGGGAACTGCACAAATTTAACAAATTAATGGCAGATAAATAACAGAGGTAAAGATTTATGTGCTTCGGCAGAGAGTGACTATAATATACGTCCACAGGAAAAATGAGATCATTTTTATTAGGCTCGGGGTAGATATCGACCCGAGCACCTAACAAAGGCAATGCAAATTACAAATAACCATCAGGTTTACAATGTGGTAGGTCGTCTACTCATTTTCTCTCTCTAACACTAGTTTTCTATCAAAGTACCAAGTGTTGTAAAATGTGAAAATTGTTACTCCTTTCTAATGTGGCTTCTATCCATTTATATAGTGTCTCAAATCCACTATTGCAACCGACCCTGACGTCAACTCATGTCACTAAATCATCGTTACAAACTTTAGCTATCGTTTCTAATACATTCTCAAACAATCAAATAAGCTCATTTCTCTGCCACTGCACCGACCTATGGCGGCCACTGCCCTGCCACTGTACTATCCTATGGTAGCTGACAGGGTCTACAATCATCGTGGACCGTTACTTTATTTATTTCATCATTAGCCTTTTAGAAACGCTCCTCCGTAGGTGGGGCATACGTCATACGTTCTAGAACGAGGGTGTATGATCCTATCTTCGTTCTTCGGGTCGGGCTATCGAGGAAGATGATACTTCTCAAGTTCCTCCTCCAACACCTCGACCGGGTCGTGGATCACTGATAAGCGGTAAATATATCAATATTTACCGTCCCTTTAACTTAATATTTTGTATAGTTTCTTGAGTTTTGTGAATATTTTGATGCGTTTTGTTGATAAATAAAATAACAAGACTCTCTGGAATCAATTTGGGGCCAAAACAGCGAAAAACGGATAAAAAGGGCAAAAATGTAAATTTCCTGCTAAAATGCGCCGTGTTAAAGTGCGTCGTCTGCTAACATGTGCCAGATACTGCTAACATGCGCAGAACACGTGTCACAAGCAGAGAAGTCTTGCTATCATACGCCTTTGCTAACATGCGTCTGCCACGTGTCAACATCACAGCAAATCTGCTAACGTGCGCTAGACATGTGTCACCATCACATGCTGCCGACACTCATCATTGAAAACGCATCATTGCTTGTGTCATGCTGATGTCAACATCGCGACGCGCACACCCTTACGCGTCGCGACGCCGAGCCAATAATTATGCCGACGTGGCGCAAATCAATGGCGCGCGCGAGACCCATTAATGTCTATAAATTCAGGCCGATTTCAGTTGTAAATTCATACTTTCTTCTGAGGAACTCCTTAAGAGTACTAAGAAGATTGTATCTTACTTTTTTATTTACAGCTTTCTGTATTTAATTTATTTTATTTACGCAATAGTTCTTTCTTTACTTTACTTTTCTGTCTTTATTTTATTTTTCAGCATGAGGAGGTAACTCCCCCTTGCTGGGATTAAAGGTCAAGCTTTCATTACTAATATTTAGATTAATCTCCCTTAATTATAATATATAAACTATTTAAAATCTGACTTAATGGGATACCGCCTTTATAGTCGGTTGGACTTAATTAATACTGGTTTTAACCTGATTAAATTGGATACTGCCTTTATGGTCGGTTGGAATTAATCTTAAATCTGACTTAATCAGGATACCGCCTATATGGTCGGTTGGTAATGTCATGCAAAGTTAATATATTATAATAAGAGATATATCTAAAATAAAAGTAATAAAAATGGATCCTCTAACCTCGGCATTTTCTTTTATTGTATTTTTACCTTTTTAATTTCCAACACTTACTTTATGTCATTTATTTTATTTAAGCTTTTACTAGTTTTAGATATATGTCATAACTAAACCAGTTATCTGGGGTTGTGATGAATTCCAATATCACCGGTTTATAAGAGGTTATTTTGTGTCATGGGTAATATAAAGGTTTATTTATTAAGTCTTAAACTTAATGCTTCTTGTTAACTGGCCATTAATAAGATTGATGTGGTAAACTTAAAATAAACTTGACAAAGGAATTTTAGGTTTCAGCCTTAGACTTAATAGCCCACGATTTTCCTTGAGGATAGATAACCCTTTAATAGATTTCCTTACATGTTAGACATATACCAGTCGGGCGGGGGTAGCCACAATTGAAACTTAATTTTAATGAATTAGGTAACTTGGTTGACATAGACATATGATTAATTGGGTTACACTGGGTATTTGCATCTGACCATCGACATAGGCTTTTGCATAATTTCGTGTTCCAGGTTAGTAAACCAATATATTACACAAACATGAGATAACCACTTTATCTTTAAAGATATTGGAAGGATTCACAACCCTAGATAGTTTAATAATCTTGATTTTACCTTTAATTCACTTTCACACTATTTTATTTACTTGTTTTAGTTTAAAGTCACCATCCAATCAAACAACCAATTTATTAGATACTCGTATGATGGAGTTGGTGCTTGGAGTGCCAATCCGAATTGTACATTTTATTATTTATTAATAAAATAACTATATTTTTCATTTCATACCCTATTAATGATATTGATGTATCGATATGCTAAGAATGACATTGACCTTAGAATAGTCTTGACACTAGGTGTAAACTATTCTTAAAGTAAATATTCATAGTCGTTGGTTTTGGAATACATTCGACTTCCTATAACCTAGAAGACTATCACATGTCGTATATTGGAATTGGAGTTCCAATGGTTTAACGCGATGTACCATGAGTTTTGGAAACTCGTATTGACATGTGGGTATTCGTTGGAGTGAATACTGAATGACTCACATGTGATTCCTAATAGTTGGAAGTACACACCACCGTCAATAGGAATCTCCTCGAGTCGAGTAGCATATGTAATCTTTTGACTATAGGATAGTATTGATTTTGTGTGAGATCCTCCACACTTAGATGCCATGTATGTCAGAAACCTTTCATGGTCTGGCCTCTAGATGTTCGTTGGGTGTGGACCGATGCACTCAGTAATCAAGTGCGAAGCAAGATAGGATCCGTCGGCCAATATGTGTACCATAAGGGGTTTAGGTATCCATGTTAGTAAAGTCATGATTCTTAAATCTTTGGCCAAAGTCGATCACCTAGGGTGGATCGCATCAGTTATGAAGAATCGTGGACATGTCGACATGAGATGTGCGTCTTAGAAACTTGAAAGTATATTCTATGTTTCCTAAGCACAACTCGGATAGCCTACGACGGAGGGATTGTTAAACATATGTGATGACCTCGACTTGTATAGTTCAGAAAATTCGTTTGTGTTCTTCACGAATTCCGAGGTGGCCGAATTGCATACATATTAGCTAGGCTTATATGACGAACGTGTCTGAACTTATAGAGTCCCAATATGAAGTGTACTCGTTGAGCACTTGGGTAGCCGATTATTTTTGATAAAATATAATCAAGTGTTATTGGATAACATTGATTATTTACTTTGACCTAATTGGATTAATTGGATTAATTCAATAATTACACAAGGGCTTAATTTTAAAATTATAATTATCTCTATCATTTGAGAATATTATGGTAATTGTAAGTATGTAATAATAGGTGGTTTTGGCTTGATTTATTGGATTAAATCAAGGTGGCAAACATTTAACTAATCCATTTCCTAATCCTTGGCTTGATTTAATTGGATTAAATCTAAGTGGGAGACAATGGAAATTAGTCACACCTAATTATACATATTTGGACAAATTAGATTAAGCCTACTTAAAAGTTGATTACAACTTTTATTAATTAAAAATTGCCTAAGTTTTGTTATAAATAGCAAGCTTTAGGAATATTTTAATTACAAGTTCAAATACAAGCATAAGCAAATTCTTGAGAGATTAGCCTAAGTTAGAGAAGAGTTTAGAGAAGCTTGTGAGGTCTCTACAACATTTCACTAGGAGAAATCAAGATTGGATCTTGAAGTGAAGCTTGGAAGCATTGGAAACAAGATTGGATCTTGAAGTCAAGCTTGCACACCTTGGAGGTTCTTCAATAATTTCAACAAGAAGAAGTAGATTGGATCTTGCATCAAGCTTACTAGGTAATGTTTGATCTTCTCCAAAGCTATGTTTATTTGTGTATTAGATGCATGATCACATAGCTTAATGTTGAATAAGGCTAATTAATTGTGTTAGGATACTTCAGAAGTATAAACACAATATGCTTGTAATAAGGTCAAAATGTTCATGTTGGACATGAAATAATTAACAAGAGTTTGGAACTCTAAATTAAAGCTTAGAGATATGGCTACCATTCTAGATTCACTTAACCACCTTTAGGTGGACTAGAATTGTTCATGAGACATTTCTAATTGGGTTTCTAAAATGGTTTGTGTATTGGATTCAAAATTTACGCAAATGCGTATATAGAATAAATTTATATTTTTTGAAAAATATTTGATATTTTGAAAAACTAGATTTTTATTCTATAACATGTGTTTATGTTGGTTTTGAAATTAAAAATTAATTTTGGGTGTTTTTGAAGTGTTTAGGGAAGACCGGAAATTTATTGGGTTATAAACCCTCTTATTGCAGCTCTCTGGAATGAGAGTTGCTACTTAGCAAACAAAAATAAAAAAATAAAAATAAAGGGGCTGCGCGCTACAGTGCCGCACGCACTGTAGCACTCACTGTTCACGCGCGCATTGTAGCGCTTGTGGCGTACGCGCGTGGCGCCTTTCGCGCGCGCTGATTTTATTTTGCTTCGTTCTAGAGCTTCCGGACTCCAATTCAGTCCCAGTTTTTTCCTATACACTCGTAATAGGATATAATATTTCATCAAATGATTTAAAATTACACTCATACTTGATATCCATGGGTTAGACCCATTACCGCTGTCCAGGGCACCGATCCGACCCTAGGGGTTCCACAACTACCCCAACAGAATGGTATCAGAGCAAAGGCTTAACCACACAACACATGTTTTGAATCTATGCCATAATAATTTTAATTTAGTTATGCATAGGACATATTGGATATGTATTGCATGTTTTAAATTAAAACTTGATCTAATTAAGTTAATGACTTGATTGTCATAAATCTCCCGTGATTAGGTGATTACTTTTAAGTAATAGTATTAATAATGTTGGAGCATTATTGGATGGTCCGTCTTGTCAATACGGAGATGAATGGGTTCTTACTACTTATATCTAATATCGTCATTAGTGTGAGAGTATAAGTGCTCGGAACTTAGGTCGCTCCGGTAAAACATTAGATGTAGCGTGATGAGTTAACGTAGTCACCCAATATCGTCATTAGTGTGAGGGTGTACATACGAAGCTCATTAGTGCACATTGACAAGTATACACCTAGAACACGTCTTAATCCAATATCGTCATTAGTGTGAGGATAAGAAACGGTTCAGGACCAAACCAGGAGTCACATGAAGTGATTGACCTTGAAGGTCTACCTAATGAGTTTACAAAGGCCAATATCGTCATTATGTGAGGCTGGAGTAAATGTCATGGGATCCACTTCCCGTTATGAAATTTTGATAGTCAAATTTCTATTTTTCCGTTAAGGGATATTACAGAATTATGTAAAGTAGTGGGAGGGCACTGATAGATTTAAAATTCCATAATCAATTAGTGTTATCACTTTTGAAATGAAAATTGTTCTGCTACTACTAAAAAATGTTGTCTTGTAGATGGCTGCTGCTAATCCATTGATGAAACTTTTGGATTCCAATAAGCTAAAAGGAGCCGAGAACTATTTCGAATAGGAAATGGACATACGCCTTGTCTTGGAGTATGAAAAGTTAACTTATGTCACTATCAATCTACTGCCTGTTGATATCGATCCCAACTCCACTTCAGAAGAGCGAGAAACTTTTGATAGATGGAAGTATGATAGCCTAAAGGTGAAATCCTACATCTTAGGATCGATGGTTCCAGATTTTCTGAGACAGTACATTGAAGTACCGGATGCTTGGAGCATTATACGACACTCAAGGAGTTGTTCGACGTAAATCAAGAGATGAAACTTTATCGAAGGTCTAAGGAATTGTTCCGTGCTGAACTCAAGGAGGGAGAAGCTGTCAGCACTCATGTTTTGAACATGATTGACCAAATTTGATATCTTGAACGACATGACATTGTGTTTGATGAAATGTTAGGCTGTAATTTGATTCTGTCTTATTTGCCTGGTTCTTATGCTGGCTTTGTATTGAATTTCCATATGCATTCGATGTAAGCCAAATACGAAGAACTTCATAACATGCTACGCAGACGGAGCAAGATTTAAAGAAAGGCAACCCCACACTATATCTCCATGGTGGAACTGGCTCTTCAAAGACTTTTGGGAAGTCAAAGAAAATCAAGATGAGGAAGAAGAAGATATCAAAGAAAAACTCCATGAAGCGGAAAGACGCAAAACCTAAAGTAGCTCGTGATCAATGTCTACAATGCAAGAAGTCTGGACACTGGAAGAAAGACTGTCCAGAGCTTAAAGCAGGACCCTCAGGTACGCTTTGTATTTTTCCAATTATTGACATCTCATTAGCCTTAGATGCAAATAGTGGATGGGTGTTAGGCACTGGCAGTCCCACTCATATTTGCAATTCCCTGCAGGAAATGAGGGTTAAACGAAGGCTGAATAAATGAGAGATCCAACTTAGAGTTAGCAATGGCGAGACATTGGATGTAAAGGCCATATGAACTGTTGTTCTAGATCTTCCAAATGGATGTAAATTAGATTTGCATGACTGTTATTATGTTCCCTCACTTATCAGATAAATAATATCACTGCCTATATTAGATAAAGAAAGATATAAAATAAACATTAAGGATGAAACTTTATGTTTGTATGATAAAGAAAATTTATTAAAATGTGAATGTTCTTTATCAAACGGTCATTATGTTTTGGAAACATGTAGAGATGTCTTTAATATAGAAAAAAAAATACAAGTAAGAAGTCTGAACTAAATAATACTGAATTATGGCATATGAGATTGGGCCATATAGGTGTTCGACGTCTATCTAAATTGGTAAAGGATGGTTTGATTGAAAATCTTACCTTAGATCCTTATCCGATTTGTGAGTCATATATCCAAGGAAATATGATAAAGGCCCCATTTCAAGGTGTTGGACACCGTGCTGGAGATTTACTGGAGCTAATACACAGTGATGTGTGTGGTCCATTAAATCATGCTGCTCATGATGGTTCCACATACTTTGTGACTTTCACATATGACAAGTCTAGATATGGATATATCTATCTGACGAAACATAAGTCAGAAACATTTGACAAGTTTAAAATATTTCGAAACGAAGTAGAAAAACAAACCAGTAAATTCATCAAGTGCCTTAGATCAGATCGAGACGGTGAATACATGAGTGAAGAATTCAGATATTATTTAAGGGAGAATAGAATTCTCGCCCAATATAGCCCACCAGGAACACCTCAACACAATGGAGTGTCTGAGCGTAGAAATCATACTTTATTGGATATGGTGCGATCCATGATTAGCTATACAGGTCTTCCTTATTACATTTGGGGTTACGCTTTACAAACTTCTTCCTACATACTTAATAGGGTTCCATCGAAAGCTGTTTCTACGACCCCCTATCAGATATGGTTCGGTAGAAATCCAAGTCTTAAGCATTTAAAGATTTTGGGTTGTCCTGCATACGTTAGAATTGCGCAGCGGGATAAACTAGCACCCATGGGGTATAAATGTAGGTTCGTTGGATATCCTGATAATTCCATGAGATATCAATTCTATGATTCCGAACAACAAAATGTATTTGTTGTTCGCTTTGCAACTTTTCTTGAAAAGTAATTTTTGAGAGAAAGTGGGAATTGTATAGAGATTAAACTTGATGAGTTTGATCCCAACATTAAGGAACCTGAGATGGAACCAGAGATCCAACTAGGTGAAGGATCTACAACACAGGTTCTACGTAAGTCGAATAGAATATCAAGGCCTCATGAGAGACTATTTTTAACATATGATGTGAGCCTTGATGTTCTCCTCTTGGAGGAAACAAATTCGACTACGTATAAGGAAGCGATATTGGATATCGATTCGGGAAAATGACAGGAAGCCATGAAATCCGAAATGGATTCAATGCATGCCAATCGAGTCTGGGACTTAGTTGAACTTCCTGAAGGAGTTAAAGCTATTGGTTGTAAATAGGTTTACAAAAGGAAGCGAGGGCCCGATGGAAAGGTGGAAACCTTTAAGGCCCGACTGGTAGCAAAATATTACACTCAACGTACTGGGATTGACTATGAGGAAACGTTTTCACCAGTAGCCATGCTAAAATCCATTAGGATTCTTTTAGCCATTGCTGCATATCACGACTATGAGATATGACAGATGGATGTGAAAACCGCTTTCCTAAATGGATTCCTTGAGGAGGATATCTATATGGAACAACCAGAGGGTTTCGTATCCAGTGAGACTTCAAACTTGGTTTGTAAGCTCCAAAAGTCTATTTATGGACTTAAACAAGCATCCTGAAGCTGGAAACGTCGTTTTGATGAGATAATTAGATTATCTGGATTCATAAAAAATGATGAAGAACAATGTGTTTATAAGAAAGTTAGTGGGAGCATGATAGTTTTCATAGTCTTGTATGTAGATGACATCCTTATCATAGGAAATGATATAGGGATGATGTAAAGTGTGAAAGCCTACCATTGCAAGAACTTCTCCATGAAAGATATGGGTGAAGCTTCCTATATACTAGGTATAAGGCTCTACCGAGATAGAGTCAGAAAACTTATAGGGTTGTCACAATCGACGTACATAGACAAGATGTTAGAAAGGTACAGTTTTACCAACTGCAAGGCAGCAAATGTACCTTTTTGATACGGCATACATCTATCGAAGAAAATGGCTCCTCAAACTGAGGAAGAGAGAGTTAGGATGTCTAACTTGCCATATGCTTTTTGTATTGGAAGCATAATGTATGATATGTTATGTACTAGACCTGACATCAGTTTTGGCGTCAGTGTGACCAACCGATATCAATCTGATCCAGGTAATGATCATTGGACAGCCATGAAACATATCCTAAAATATATTAAAGGCACCAAGGATAAGTTTCTGATATATGGAGAAGCTGAGCTACAAGTTAAGGGTTATACAGACTCCGACTTCCAGGGAGATCCAGATGATAGAAAATCTACATCAGGATACATATTTACCCTTAACGGTGGTGCAATTAGTTGGCGTTGTTCAAAGCAAAGATCAACAGCCGATTCCACCACTGAGGCAAAATTTATAGCGATTTCAGAAGCTGCTAAAGAAGCTGTTTGGATTAGAAATTTTATCACAGAACTTGGCGTTGTGCCTTGTATTGCGGATTCGATCCTATTATATTGTGATAATAACAGAGCCATCGCGCAGGCTAAGGAACCGAGGGCGCATTCCAAGTCTAAACTCGTGGAAAGGAAATACCGCGTAATTAGAGAGATAATTGAACGAAAATATATAGTGGTCTTAAAGGTTCAAGGACAAGACAACATAGCAGACCCGCTTACAAAGGCCTTACCTCCTAAATTATTCGATAAACATGTGGAGGAGATGAGACTACGGTACCATCCAGATTGGCACTAAGCAAGTGGGAGTTTGATGGAGTTGGTACTTGGAGTGCCAATCTGAATTGTACATTTTATTATTTATTAATAAAATAACTACATTTTTCATTTTATACCCTATTAATGGTATTGTCATTACGCGTATTAAATTGATGTATCGATATGCTAAGAATGACATCGACCTTAGAATATTCTTGACAGTAGGTGTAAACTATTCTTAAAGTAAATATTCATAGTCGTTGGTTTTGGAATACGGTCAACTTCATATAACCTAGAAGACTAGCACATGTCGTATATTGGAATTAGAGTTCCAATGGTTTAACGCGATGTACCATGAGTTTTGGAAACTCGTATTGACATGTGGTATTCGTTGGAGTGAATACTGAATGACTCACAGGTGATTCCTAATAGTTGGAAGTACATACCACCGTCAATAGGAATCTCCTCGAGTCGAGTAGCATATGTAATCATTTGACTATAGGATAACATTGATTTTGTGTGAGATCCTCCACACTTAGATGCCATGTATGTCAGAAACCTTTAATGGCTGGCCTCTAGATTTCCTTGGGTGTGGACCGATGCACTCAGTAATCAAGTGCGAAGCAAGATAGGATCCGTCGGCCCATATGTGTACCATAAGGGTTTAGGTATCCATGTTAGTAAAGTCATGATTCTTAAATCTTTGGCCAAAGTCGATCACCTAGGGTGGATCGCATCAGTTATGAAGAATCGTGGACATGTCGACATGAGATGTGCGTCTTGGAAACTTGACGGTATATTCTATGTTTCCTAAGCACAACTCGGATAGCCTATACGACGGAGGGATTGTTAAACATATGTGATGACCTCGACTTGTATAGTTCAAAAAAGTCGTTCGTGTTCTTCGCGAATTCGGAGGTGGCCGAATTGCGTACATATTAGCTAGGCTTATATGACGAACGTGTCTGAACTTATAGAGTCCCAATATGAAGTGTACTCGTTGGGCACTTGGGTAGCCGATTATTTTTGATAAAATATAATATTCGATATTATAATTATCAACTAAGATAATCAAGTGTTATTGGATAACATTGATTATTTACTTTGACCTAATTGGATTAATTAGATAATTCAATAATTACACAAGGGCTTAATTGTAAAATCATAATTATCTCTACCATTTGAGGATATTATGGTAATTGTAAGTATGATGTAATAATAGGTGGTTTTGACTTGATTTAATTGGATTAAATCAAGGTGGCAAACATTTAACTAATCAATTTCCTAATCATTGGCTTGATTTAATTGGATTAAATCTAAGTGGGAGACAATGAAGATTATTCACACCTAATTATACATATTTGGATAAATTAGATTAAGCCCACTTAAAAGTTGATTACAACTTTTATTAATTAAAAATTGCCTAAGTTTTGCTATAAATAGCAAGCTTTAACAAGGTTTTAATTACAAGTTCAAATACAAGCATAAGCAAATTCTTGAGAGATTAGCCTACGTTAGAGAAGCGTTTAGAGAAGCTTGTGAGGTCTCTACAATATTTCATCTAGGAGAAATCAAGATTGGATCTTGAAGTGAAGCTTGGAAGCATTGGAAACAAGATTGGATCTTGAAGTCAAGCTTGCACACCTTGGAGGTTCTTCAACAATTTCAACAAGAAGAAGTAGATTGGATCTTGCATCAAGCTTACTAGGTAATGTTTGATCTTCTCCAAAGCTATGTTTATTTGTGTATTAGATGCATGATCACATAGCTTAATGTTGAATAAGGCTAATTAATTGTGTTAGGATACTTTAGAAGTAAACACAACATGCTTGTAATTAGGTAAAAATGTTCATGTTGGACATGAAATAATTAAGAAGAGTTTGAAACTCTAAATTAAAGCTTAGAGATATGGCTACCATTTTAGATTCAGTTGCCACCTTTAGGTGGACTAGAATTTTCATGAGACATTTCTAATTGGGATTCCAAAATGGTTTGTGTATTGGATTCAAAATTTACGCAAATGCGTATTTAGAATAGATTTTTGTTTTTTGAAAAATATTTGATATTTTGAAAACTAGATTTTTATTCTATAACATGTGTTTATGTTGGTTTTGAAATTAAAAATTACTTTTGGGTGTTTTTGAAGTGTTTAGGGAAGACCAGAAATTTATTGGGTTATAAACCCTCTTATTGCAGCTCTCTGGAATGAGAGCTGCTACTTAGCAACAAAAAAAATAAAAATAAAGGGGCTGGCGCTACAGTGCTGCGCGCACTGTTCACACGCACAGCGCGCGCGCGCACTGTAGCGCGTGTGGCGCACGCGCGTGGCGCCCTTCGTGCGCGCTGATTTTGTTTTGCTTCGTTCAAGAGCTTTCTGACTCCGATTCAGTCCCGATTTTTCCTATACAATCGTAATGGAATATAATATTTTATCAATTAATTTAAAATTACACCCATACTTGATATCCATGGGTTAGACCCATTACCCTGCCGCTGCCCGGGGCACCGATCCGACCCTAGGGGTTCCACAACTGCCCCAACATCCTAAAATATTGGCTTCATAAATTAATAGCTTATGTATTAAGTCCTCATGGGATCGATACATTTTATACTACTTGAACGATACGTGTGTTTGCGTTATCCGAGTGTGATTACGCTGGTCAAGTTTTTGGCGCTGTTGCCGGGGACTTATTTATCTTTTACTATTAGTTTTGGGGTTAGATACTATTACTTGTATCTAATTTTTTTTACTTATTATTTTTGTTTTCTTGTGTTTCAGGTTCTCAGACACTACATGAGACGAACCGGAAGCTTTGAAATCCGTCCGCTTGACCAGAAATTGAAAGAACCATCAGACAGTTGAGAAGGGAAAAGCGAGAGGCCATAAACACTGATCAACATGGAACCTGAACCTTTGGAAGTTGCACCACAAATTACCATTTGAGACATAACTATTTCGGTGGCTGACAGCTTCATTTCCTGTATTATACTTCCTCCCTTACCAGCAAATACGTGTGACATCAAAACATGATCTAGATGATTCATCAGTCAGTTTCAATTTGGGGGGAATGCAACTGAAGATCCTAATGCCCACATCAACAACTTCCTGGAAGTTTGCGGCACTTTTAATTACAACCGAGCATCTGAAGAAGTAACGAGACTGCGTGTTTTCCCATATTCCTTGAAAGACAGAGCTAAGGCTTGGCTACATTCACTACCAGCAGGTTCCATCACAACTTGGAACACTCTAGCCACCAAATTCCTTGCAAAGTACTTTCCACCAGCCAGAACTGCAAAGTTGGGGAATGACATCACATTCTTTGTATAACATGACTCAGAATCCCTCTGCGAAGCTTAGGAAAGGTACAAAATTTGCTCAGAAAATGTCCTCACCATGAAATTGTAAAGTGGCTACAAGTCCAAACCTTCTACAATGGACTTTCTGGACTAATGAGAACCAAAATTGATGATGCGGCTAGATGAGCTTTAATGGCAAAAGGAGAATATCAGGCCTGAGACCTAATTGAAGAAATGGCCAACAACAATCTTTGTCTGAAAGGAGCATGATCTAAAGAATTATAGGAATTTATGAAGTTGGAGCCAATACATCAATGAATACCAAGCTGGATTTGATTTGCAAAAATCTGGAAACTCTTAACATGAAAGTTAATACTGATCCACAAGTTCACCATATGGAGGAGCACCAGAATCAGAAGCAAACCAACATGATGAAATAATGAATTATGTCAACAATTTCAACAGATAGTGGAACAATCCATATTCAAATACCTACAACCCAGGTGGAGGAATCATCCCAATTTCGCATGGAGCAACAATTCAAGGTAAAAGAACAATCCACCACCCGAATTCCAACAACAAAACAAAAGCCAGGAGTATGAGAAAGAACCAGAAATGAAAGAATGGTTTGTAGAGATGTTCAAAAAGCAAGAAGTAAAATATGATGCTTTAGCAGCTATGGTTCAAAATCAAGTAACACTGAATCAAAGCCATTCGGCTTCTATTAAAGCACTGGAGAATCAAATGGGACAACTGGCCAATGCTCAGAGTTACAGACCGCCAGGTAACCTTCCTAGCAATACAGAACCAAATCCAAGGAGGAGCATAGGGAATGAACAATATCAAGCTATCACCTTGAAAAGCGGTACTGAAATCAACAAAGATGTTGGAATCAAGGCATCCGTTGAGAAAGTTCCAAAAGAAGCAGTTTCACATATGAAGGAAAAATAAACAAAGGAAAAATCAATAAAAAATCACCCCACAATCCACCCTTTTCCACAGCGTCTCCAGAAAAACAAACTGGACAAGAAGTTTGCTCGATTCTTGGAGGTCTTCAAAAAGCTGCATATCACATTCCATTTGCTAAAGCGTTGGAAGAAATGCCCAGCTATGTCAAATTCATGAAATACATTCTGTCACGAAAGTAGAGATTGGAGATTACGAGACAGTACATTGACAGAAGAATGTAGCGCCATCATTCAAAGGAACTTCCCCCAAAGTTGAAAGATCCTGGCAGTTTCATTGTCCCAATGCACCATAGGAGAACATTACATCGGTAAAGTTTTGTGTGATTTGGGTACTAGTGTTAATTTGATGCCTTTTTAGATTTACAGTAAACTGTAGATTGGAGAAGCAATGCCCACCTCAGTCTCTTTGCAACTTGTTGATAGAACACTCGTATTTTCGAGAGGTGTAGTTGAAGATGTGCTGGTCAAAGTCGACAAACTCATTCTCCCAGCAGATTTCATTATCTTGACATGAAAGAAGACAAAGATGTACCTATCATCCTCGGAAGACCATTCTTGGCTACAGGTCGAACTGTTATTGATGTACAAAAAAGAGAACTAACCATGAAAGTACATGACCAAAAAGTCACCTTCAATGTTTTCAAAGCCATGAAATTCCCGAATGATGAAAATGAGGAGGAATGTTTCAGAATTGATGTTGTAGATAATATCATCCATGATACTGATGCACTGCCACTTCCCACGGATAAACTTGAAGCTTGCATCACCAATATGACTGACATCAAGTTAGATGATGAAATTTTGGAATGTATCAACTATCTTGACAGACCATTTTGCTTCAAATCGACACTATAGGTGGAAAGTTTGGAATTACCAAAAAAAGAGCGAATCGAGCCCTCGATTGAAGAACCACTACAACTGGAACTGAAGCTACTTCCGAGCCATCTCAGGTATGCATTCTTAGGAAACTCTTCTGAATTACCTGTGATTATTTCTTCTTCGTTAACATTGGAGTAGGAATAAAAGTTGTGGAGAGTGTTACGAGAACACAAGAAAGTCATTGGTTAGACTATAACAGACATTCGAGGTATTAGTCCATCCTTTTACATGCACAATATTCTGATGAACGATGATTACAAACCCACAGTGGAGCATCAACGAAGACTAAATCCAATCATGAAGGAGGTCGTGACGAAAGAAATTATCAAATGGTTGGATGCCGGCATCATCTACCCCATCTCTGACAGCACGTGGGTGAGTCCTATGCAATGTGTGCCAAAGAAAGGAGGAATAATTGTACTCACAAATGAAAAGAACGAGGTGATTCCAACAAGAACGGTGACTGGATGGAGAGTATGCATGAACTACAGGAAGTTGAACAAAGCAACAATGAAATATCATTTTTTCCGCTGCCATTCATTGACAAGATGCTAGACAGATTAGCATGACATGAGTTCTTTTGTTTTCTAGACGGATACTCGGGGTAAAATCAGATTGCCATCGCCCTAGAAGATCAAGAGAAAATAACTTTTACATGTCCGTATGACACTTTTGCTTTCCGCATTATGCCATTTGGACTATGTAATGCACCTACTATATTTCAACGTTGCATGATGGCCATCTTCTCAGATATGTTGGAACAAAGTATGAAGGTTTTCATGGATGATTTCTCTGTGTTTGGAGACTCATTTGACAACTGTTTGCAAAATTTGGAAAATGAGTTACAAAGGTGCGAAGACACCAACCTGGTACTCAACTGGGAGAAATGCCACT
This sequence comes from Zanthoxylum bungeanum, assembly GCA_019454045.1. Lineage (NCBI taxonomy): Eukaryota > Viridiplantae > Streptophyta > Magnoliopsida > Sapindales > Rutaceae > Zanthoxylum > Zanthoxylum bungeanum. Next base: position 11,708 of record SKCR01055117.1, on the reverse strand, counting down.
TCATGGTGCAGAAAGGCATTATCCTGGGACATCAGATCTCACAAAAGGGAATCGAGGTAGATAAAATAAGGATCGAGACAATTGAAAACTACCTCCACCAATATCTGTTAAAGGGATTCGGAGTTTTCTCGGACATTGAGGCTTTTACAGGAGATTTATCAAAGACTTCTCCAAAATTACTAAACCTCTGTGCAATCTTCTGGAGAAAGATGTGCCTTTCAACTTCACCAAAGAATGCCAAGAAGCTTTTGAAATCTTGAAACATAAGCTGGTCTCTGCCCCCATCATAATAGCACCAGACTGGACCCTTCCATTTGAGGTGATGTGCGATGCCAATGATTTTGATGTAGGTGCAATTTTGGGACAACGCAAAGCAAAAATTTTCCATATCATTTACTACGCCAGCAGAACTCTGAATGAAGCTCAACTCAACTATACAACCACTGAAAATGAGTTGCTTGCAGTTATGTTCGCTTTTGATAAGTTTCGCTCTAATCTGATGGGTCCCAAAGTGGTGGTCTACACAGATCTTTCAGCAATCAAATATCTGATCACAAAGAAAGATGCCAAACCTAGATTTATCCGTTGGGTGCTTCTCATACAAGAATTTGACGTGGAGATCCGAGACATGAAAGGGAGAGAAAACCAAGTGGCAGATCACTTATCGAGGCTTGAGAATGGAGAAACACCTGGCAATGAACTGTTAATCAAAGAAACTTTTCCAGATGAACAGTTGTTTGCCATGAAACAACATGATGTCCCTTGGTATGCTGACTATGTAAACTACATAGTATCGGGAAAATGGCCGTTGGAATGGACACATCAGCAACGAAAGAAGTTCTTCAAAGAAGTCAAACATTATGTCTGGGATGAGTCGTACCTGTTCAAACATTGTGCCGATCAATTACTGAGATGTTGTGTTCCATATGAGGAGGTCAATAGTGTTTTGTAATATTGTCATTCATCACCATACGACAGACACTTCAGCGGGAATAAAACTGCAGCCAAAGTCTTAGAGTCAGGTTTGTTCTAGCCCATTCTTTTTAAAGATGCTTACTTATTTGCTCTTCAATGTGACAAATGCCAGAGAACAGCAAATATATCAATGAGAAATGAAGGACCTCTGCAAAATATTCTGGAAGTGTAGATATTTGATGTATGGGGAATTAATTTTATGGGACTCTTTGTTCCATCATTCGGAAACCTGTACATACTTGTTGCAGTAGACTATGTCTCCAAATGGGTTGAAGCAATAACACTGCCATCAAATGATTCAAAAGTGGTGATAAAATTCCTTAAAAATAATATTTTCACTCGCTTCGATACACCTAGGGCGATTATCAGTGATGGTGGCACACATTTCTGCAACAGATACTTTGATGCACTCCTATCCAAATACGGAGTTACTCATAAAGTTACCACTGCCTACCATCCGCAGTCAAATAGACAGGTTGAAGTTTCAAAAGGAGATCAAAAGAATTTGGGAGAGAACCGTTGGATCAACAATGATGGACTGGTCTACAAAACTAGATGACGCATTATGGGCCTACCAGACAGCTTACAAAACACCCATTGGTATGTCCTCATATCAAATGGTGTTTGGGAAAGCGTGCCATCTGCCAGTGGAGCTTGAACACAAAACGTACTGGGCATTGAAGAAGTTAATCTTGATCCACAATCAGTAGAAGAAAATTGACTCCACCAACTCAACGAATTGGAGGAATTTCACCTACAAGCTTACGAGAATGTCAGATTATACAAAGAAAAAACCAAGAATGACATGATCGAAAATAGTGGCGCAGATAATTGGAACCAAGGCAACATGTGTTGTTATAAAATTCAAGGTTGAAACTTTGTGGACGTTGGATTTCGTCCAAGGTCCACAATCAAGAATTTGTAGGTTGGGGGCACTAGCGATCCTGTAAAACAAAGGTAGAGTGAGCGGGAGTAGACTACCCACCGTGTGGTGGGTGCCGGGGGCACTTCGACGCTCAAGTCAGTAGTGGAAGTGAGCTATTAATTCTGTAGAAGGAGAAGCAGGGTCAGAGATTACCTTGATTCATGTGAGCTACCGTGAGGGCTATAGGTAAGGGGTCTATAGAGAGAATATTATTTGAGCTATGAGTAAAAGTGCTTGAAATCCCCTTTTCTCTTCTGGACTTTTGTTCCTCTTATAGGCGATTCGAGGTGGGACTCATGAATACCTTAATTGTCATATGTTTTGGGTTCTTGTAACAGTCGAGTCATGAAGAGGCAATTATGGGCAGTCATGAAGGTAGTTATGGGTCTGGACGTTTCATGGGTTGGCATTTAAAGGGGTTTAGGTATCGGTCTTTGGGTATGGTGTTTCTCCAAGCCCAGGCCTGCACAATATCTTTGGGTTCGGTTAGGGGGTTTCAAGGGTGCATTTAGTAGTGGGCCTGAGGCGAAAGGTCGAAATTACCCTTGGACCAAATTTGGCACGTACAGTTTGTCACATACTCTCTAAGTCAAAGAGTCATTGGCTTTGAGAGTATTTGACGTGCGTGTCGAGACCATAGGATGAAGGTGTATTTGAGCGTTGATGCTACCTATTGATTGAACCAAACGAATGTCAAGTTATGAACTTGACTCCACATGATCCATCGTGGATGTGTCCAGTCGAATGAGCTAGACGAAGGTCATGAACTTGACTCTACAAGAGCCATTGGGGAAGTACCCAGTCGACTGAACCAGATAAAGGTCGGGATATATGTCATACAACATGTGTAGTATATGTCTATAACTTGACTCGACATGAGTCAATGAGGGATGTCCCCGGTCGACCGAACCATATAAAGGTTCAGGATATAAGTCATACGACATGTGTAGTCCATGGGGGATGTCCCCGGTCGACTGGTCTTGATGAGGCCAGGAAGATATAAGTCATACGACATGTGTAGTCCATGTCTACAACTTGACTCAATATGAATCCATGAGGGATGTCCCCGGTCGACTGAACCAGATGAAGGTTCAGGATATAATTCATACGACATGTGTAGTCCATGTCTACAACTTGACTCGACATGAGTCCATGGGGGATGTCCCCAGTCGACTGGACTTGATGAGGCCAGAAAGATATAAGTCATACGACATGTGTAATCCATGTCTACAACTTGACTCGACATGAGTCCATTGGGGATGTCCCCGTTCGACTGAACCATATGAAGGTTCGGGATATAAGTCATACAACATGTGTAATCCATGTCTACAACTTGACTCGACATGAGTCCATGAGGGATGTCCCCGGTAGACTGAACCGGACGAAGGTTTAGGATATAAGTCATACGACATGTCTAGTCCATGTCTACAACTTGACTCGACATGAGTCCATGGGGGATGTCCCCGGTCGACTGGACTTGATGAGGCCAGAAAGATATAAGGCATACGACATGTGTAATCCATGTCTACAACTTGACTTGATATGAGTCCATGAGGGATGTCCCCGTTCGACTGAACCAGATGAAGGTTCAGGATATAAGTCATATGACATGTGTAATCCATGTCTATAACATGATTCGACATGAGTCTATGGGGGGACGTCCCCGTTCGACTGAACCAGATAAAGGTTCATGAGTAATTTCACTCGACATGTCATATGAAACGAGTGAATTCCATAATTCAATTTGACTCGACATGAGTCATGTGGAGGATGTCCCCGGTCGACTGAACCAGATGAAGGTTCAGGATATAAGTCATACAACATGTCTAATTCATTTCTAGAACATGACTCGACATGAGTCCATGAGGGATGTCTAATTGTCTTATGTTTCAAGTCGATCATAAATATTGATGAAGGTACAAGAGAGTCTACAGATTACCAGATCTGATGGCGGTCTTAGAAGTTTTCATCCTACGACACTTGAGGAAGGTACATCAGAGTCTACACATGACCCGATGAAGGTCTAAGGAAGTCTACACACTCCACTATACCTAATGAGGGTACATGAGAGTCTACACTCCAGACATGATGGAGATCCACGAGGGTCTTCATTCCTCATTCTACAGGATCTAACATGGGTCAATGGGGGTCTTTACTTTACTAGACCTGATGAAAGTCTATGATGGTATTTCCTTCTCACACTACTAGACCTGATGAAGGTCCATGAAACTACTATCGAATAGGCTATCAAATGGACCTGATGAAGGTCATCACTCATTCTACTAGACCTGAAGAAGGTCCACGAGACTACAATAGAATAACCTTGATGAAAGTCATCACTCTTCAATCTTCACTCTTCTACGAGACTACATTGAATGGGCTTGTCGAATGGACCTGATGGAGGTCCATGTGAAACTTCACATTTCCTGACCTGATGATGGTCATGAGATTACGGTCGAATGAACCTGATGAAGGTCCATGAAGCTATGGTCGAATAAATTTGATGAAAGTCCAAATGAATCTTCATTCTACCTGACCTGATGATGGTCATGAGACTACGATCGAATGAACCTGATGAAGCTATGGTCGAATGAACTTGATTAAAGTCTATCAATGATTTCACTCTACCTGACCTGATGAAGGTCATGAGACTACGGTCGAATGAACCTGACGAAGGTCCATGTGAATCTTCATTCTACCTGACTGATGAAGGTCATGAGACTACGGTCGAATGAACCTGACGAAGGTCCATGTGAATTTATGGTATAACGAAATTTGTTGAATGGATTTGATGAAAGTCTAAGGATGTCATTATCCCTGACTCTACTAGACCTAAGAAAGGTCATAGAAGTTTTCATTCCTCATACTACAATCATCACTCTACAAGACTTTACAAAGGTCAGTGAGGGCTATGGTCGAATGGACTTTATGGAGGTCTAATGGTGTCTTCACTCTACTGGACTTGATGAAAGTCTATGGGAGACTACTTCATTTAGACCTGAAGAAGGTCGGGATCATCTCCATACTACGGGTCAAAAGACCAATGGATTCATACATGTCGTATGAGGATTACCCCATAAGAGTATAATGGGTCTTTATGATAAGATATTATAAGTATTTATGAAAATTATTTGGGAATAAAAGGAAGGTTCCCATTCAACATTCACCTTATACATAGAGTCGAATGGGATTTTAAACATGTACCAAGTTTCATACTTGTAGTGTCGACTGGGACTCTAGTCAAGCGCCAAGCTTCAGACTGTAGTATGGACTAAGATCAACATCATTCCCCAAACTACACATATGGAGTCGAGAGTTGATGATAATCCATCCAAGTATTCTAGAGTGGATGATAATCTCCATATGTAGTGTGGAGGAGGTGATTATCTTCACATATAATATGAATTTGATGAATGTCTATCAAGATCATTACTTACTATACTAGACCTGAAGTAAGTCTATGATGCTACAATGAACTTGATGAAAGTTATAGGAATTTTTTATACTACATAACCTGATAAAGGTTGGTCGATTGGACTTAAAAGATGTCCAAGAAAGTTCTTCATTCTACTAGACATGATAATAGATTCCCTATGTAGTCTGAAGTTGGCGGAATTAAATCAACGTAGCATGAAGATGATAACTAACCTTTGACTTAGTCTGGAAGAGTTGATAATCATTCCAAGTAGCCTATGAGTGTTGGGATTTTTTCCATGTAGCTTGAAGTTGATAGCCACCCACCTTGTCGTATGGAGAATATGACAATCATGCAGTTTTGTTACTTAGCTTTGTATTCATGCTACAAAAGTGAGGTTCAATTGTGAGTGGATGATAGCTTCCTCATTCAGGCTTTTCTCTTTCACGTAGGATCGGTTCATGATGTAAGCATGGGCGCATTTGTTATGGTTGCCAAGCTTCATGGCCTCGCCTAGAATGTGGTAGTGTCGTGGCTCTTTGTGAGGATATCTTAGATCATCTTACTTGTAAGACCTCATGTTAGATTCGACAGATTGTTATGTGGACTGGCGCGCTAAGTCGTGTAATGGCTTTGGGGGGGTTTTGACCCAATGTTTCTATGGATTTTCTTATGGTCTATTTAGGCTCGACGTTAGTTAGGTCTCAGTCTTTTCTCAATATTTCCTTTGAGCTCGTTGCATGAGATAATTTCGTATGGGGTATTTAAGGGTTGTCCTTGTCATGCTTCCAACCGATGTGGGCTTTGTAGGCTCTTTTTTTTAAAGCGCTGGTTGGACCATGATCTGCGGTCTTTGGACCTATCTTCATGGCATGACTCACGGCAGCAAAGAACCAAACGTCTTCATTTGCTAAGTTTTGACTAGCCATTATAACCTGCTCCCCAATCACGTGGAATGTAGGTAAATCTGAGAAGTGTGTTGACATGTAGTGAGTTGGAGGGTAATGCTTTGGCATGTTGTCACCTTTGGAGCTAACCCTATGTGCTTTGTCCCTAGGTGTAGCAACATCATCTCCTCGGCTCGAGTGAAAATGTTGTTGACTGTCACACTTGGCAGAGTTCACATTGATCTCGTCGAGTGACACACGTACACTGCCAAGTCTTCATATTTTTCTCATCGTGCGACACACGTACACTGCCAAGCTTTCATATTGGTCTCGTCGAATGGCAGGTCCATATACTGACATGCCTTCATATTGGTCTCGTCGAGTGGCACGTCCATACACTGCCATGTCTTCATATTTTTCTCGTCGAATGACACACATACACCGCTAAGCCTTCATTTATGTCTTATAGAGTGATGGCTATTTTCTCTTGCTAGCTGGCTCTCTTTACATGATTTTTCTTGCTTTTTCCTCTTGATAGCTGGCTTGCATGATGTTGGCAGTATCCTCACGTGGCTTTCGTCCTCTAGCATGTAAAATGGAGCTGGCGTCTCTGGCCTGGCATTTCTCGTGACCTCTACTGGTAGCCTTGCGTGGCATTATCTGAAGCAATTTTTGACAGCCTTTGCTTTGTAGCAGCTTGCATGGGCTTTGTGTTCACGTGATGTAAGGGGCACCATTTGGATACCACGTATCTGCCGAGTAAAGATGAGATTCTCTCTCAAATTGGCGTGTGGAAGATGTGACTTGTTGTGAATGGTCGGCTGGTGAAATGTGACGGCTTTTTTGGTGATTAAGTGGATGGTTGTTTGGTGGTGAATTTTCACTTGCCATGGTCTTGAATGCTTATAAGAGATTGGGTTGATAAGATAGTTGAAATGACTTGTAGCCTTAGGCCTTTGAGTGGTTGAAGAAAGAATTATATTCCAGTTACTATTGGAGATTAGTACTGGAATTTTACATGGCTCAATTTTCATCTTCCATTGATCGTAACTATTTTGTAGAGTGGCTAATTTGGTTGAAGAAAGAATTATGTTCCAGTTACTATTGGAGATTAGTACTGGAATTTTACATGGCTCAATTTTCATCTTCCATTGATCGTAACTGTTTTATAAAGTGGCTAATTGTGCCATCATAGGGTCTGGTGTCTGTTTTTTGCTCGAAGCCATGGATAATTATGTTTGTAAGGATTGTAGACTGAGGGGTCTTTGCTTGCTATGAATCGCTAAGGGCCCCACGGTAGGCGCCAAATTGTGGACGCTGGATTTCGTCCAAGTTCCACAATCAAGAATTTATAGGTTGGGGGCACTAGCGATCCTGCAAAAAAAGGTAGAGTGAGCGAGAGTAGACTACCCACCGGTGTGGTGGGTGCCGGGGGCACTCCGACGCTCAAGTCAGTAGTGGAAGTGAGCTATTAATTCTGTAGAAGGAGAAGCAAGGTCAGAGATTACCTTGATTCCTGTGAGCTACCGTGAGGGCTATAGGTAGGGGGTCTATAGAGAGAATATTATTTGAGCTATGAGTAGAAGAGCTTGAAATCCTCTTTTCTCTTCTGGACTTTGATTCCTCTTATAGGCGATTTGAGGTGGGACTCGTGAATGCCTTAATTGTCATACGTTTTGGGTGCTTGTAACAGTCAAGTCATGAAGAGGCAATTATGGGCAGTCATGAAGGGTAGTTATGGGTCTGGACGTTTCATAGGTTGGCATTTAAAGGGGTTCAGGTATCGGTTTTCGGGTATGGTGTTTCTCCGAGCCTGGGCATGCACAATGTCTTTGGGTTCAGTTATGGGGTTTCGGGGATGCATTTAGCAGTGGGCCAGAGGTGAAAGGTCGAAATTACCCTTAGACCAAATTTGGCATGTACAAAATTTTCCCTGGAAAGTTGAAATCAAGGTGGTCAGATCCATTTGTGATCACTCAGGTTTTACCATATGTAGTTGTTGAGTTACTTGATCCCAACACCAACGAAACATTCAAAGTTAACAGTCAGCGTGTCAAGCATTATTAGGGAGAATCATTTGAGCGACAAAAAGAAAGTGTCACACTTTCAGATCCAGCCTAACGTTCGGGCAGTCATGTCTAGCTGACGACGTTAAACTTAGCTCTAGCTGAGAGGCAACCCATGAAATTTGTGTATATATACAGATTTGGTGTGTTTTATTTTTGCGTGTTTAATTTTGTAGGTAAAGTCATTTCAGGATGGAAGACGTTCTCGTAAATCTTCACAAGTAATTTCCTTCTCTCCCTCAAAACTCTCTGATGAAGATCTACAAAGCTCGCATGGAACGAATGTGACTTCTGATGATCAAAGGTATTCTTAATGACATTCGTTGGATTATTGAAGCACGGGTCCGATTGGCAGGTGAGTCCCCTGACTCTTATTTCATATCTGTCTGGTTTAGGAAGAAACACCTATACTAAGAAAAGAAGAGCTAAAATACTAGGTGTTTGCTATAAATGTGCACACATGACATGTAATACTCGTTGTCATTCTTTAGGAATGGTGTCTGATAACCGTGAAGATAAAATTAAATTCATTAGGGATTGCATGAGTATGGAGTCTTTGGATGACATATCATTGACTCTTGAGACGCATTCCAGTAGATATGTGCATCACGTAATTCACATGTTATATGCACAGTTTCGAAAAGAACGACAACATTTAAGTCTCGGGAATCTGACTTTAAAAGACCATGTTTGCCAATTTATAAGAAAATTGGATGGGAAGTTTGTCCCTGACGCATAGACGTCATTCAAGCCGTTACTTCTTGTAAATATTATTTTCTTTTTGTCTTTAACTAATAATTGTGATTTGTTTTGTTATTTTCTTTTATTTTCTCTGACAGGATCCAGACTTTTTGACTTTCACGATATATTTTACTGTTTAGCTAATAATTGTCATATGACAGGTACTAGTGCTATTATTACTCACCCTTTTTCAGGTGTTATAAATTCAACTCATCATTGCACTCTTGAAGGCATCCAGAGTTGAGAAAAAAATGGAAGCAACTTCAGGAAGACGAGTTGTAAATATCTGTGTGTTTTGCGGTACTAGTGTTGGTTCTAAACCAGAGTTCGTTGAGGCAACAAAGAAATTGGGTCGAGTCATAGTTGAAAGGAATATGCACTTAGTATATGATGGTGGCAATCTTGGACTAATATGGATAGTTTCAAGGGCTGTACAGGAAAGAGGTAGTCAAGTTTTGGGAATCATCCCAAAACCTTTGGCGGAGGCGAATCTTATAGGACCATCAAACGAAGAGGAACTGATCGTGCCAGGTATGTCTGAACGACTGGTGAAAATGATTAACTGTGCTGATGTTTTTATTGCTTTGCCAGGTGGCTTGGGCACGATGGGGGAAATTTTTACAGTACTATCTTGGGCGAACTTGAACATACACCAGAAACCGATTGGACTATTTAATACTGATGGATTTTATGATTTTCTGTGTGTGTTTCTCGATGATGTCCGGAGAAATGAGTTCGTGTCAAAACCTGTAAAAGAAATCCTCTTCACAGCCAGAACTTCCCATGATTTAATTGACCAACTTTTAGTCTTTGAACCACAAATTGACCATATCATTTCCAAGATAAACTGGTCCGATAATGATCGTGGTAAAAAACATCGGATAAATCTGGATATTAACCTTTAATTTTCATTTTAGATGTAGAATTTCAGCTAAACAGATACTGTTTTCTAAACTCTTCTTCTACTTTTTAGACATTGGGGACAATGTCTCATTTAGGTTTGGGGGAGAGGAATAGTTGACTAGTATCTTGTTTTTATTGTGTTATTTTTATTTGATTTTTAGTCTAAAATTTTCAAAAAATTCAAAAAAAATTAAAAAATTAAGGAAAAAATAAAAAAATAAAAATTTTGTTTTTGTGTTTTTAATTTGACTAACTATGTGAAATTGGTGTGAGATAGCTGTGTAAGGAATTTCCACTCCTGAGACGTATCTCAACCTATTTCGTAACAAGTTAATTTTTGTTTATTTCCATTTGAATTATTTAATTTATGAATTCTCCATAATACCGATTAAATTGGATCTTCATATGCTCAGTTGACAGTTATTATCAACATGCACGGTAACATACGACCATGAGTTGTAAGTGAAAAGTTTGTAATATTCAGTGCTCTTGTTTAATTGGAGGAAACATCTAAAAAAACGATGGAATAAAAAAAATAAACATATGAGATCCGAGTAATTAGGTCCGTAGGGGTGTCTTAACATCTAGTGCCCTAAAGCCAACTGGTTTGGGAGTCACTGGCCCAAAGCTCGCTACATGGATCGAAGATGTTATAAAAATAAAAGAGACATCTAAAATCCGAGTAATTAAGTCTGTATGGGTGTCTTAACATCTAGTGCCCTAAATCCAACTGGTTTGGGAGCCTCTGGCCCAAAGCTCGTTACATGGATTGAAGATGTTGCTTTATTTATTTTATGCCAAAAAAAAATAGAAAAAAAATATTCCATTGCTAAAAAAAAATGTGAATTCTGATATAATTTTAGGACAAAAATATTACTCTATTCTCAACTAAACTTATGAATATTGTGGGCACAATGAGTTGATTAATACTTTGTTGGCTGTGTATATGGAGAATGGTAAAAATAATCAGAGAATTTACTTATTTGGTAATTTAAAAAGAAAGAAAACAACTACTAACTTGGATAAGGAGTTTCATCAGTTTAGTCACTAGCTTGTTTATTCTATTTTCTTTTGTCTTTTTGCTTTTGTGTGCATTAGTTTTATTATCTTTTCGTTTTTGTGTGCATTAGATTGACGTTTGTGGGTATCGTTGTTGTAAGCCCTCACGAGACTACAACTAGTCCATTATGGACACATAGGGGTTTAAAGGCTTGTTGCATACGCTATATGCAACCGTGATCCCGACGAAAGTGGCCTAGTTTAATTTTATTTTAAAGTTATGTTATTTTATATTATAGTTTTGCTCGAGGACTAGCAAAATGTTAGGTTTGGGGATGTGATAAGCGGTAAATATATCAATATTTACCATCCATTTGACTTAATATTTTGTATAGTTTCTTGAGTTTTGTGAATATTTTGATGTGTTTTGTGGTATTTTGTAGATAAATAAAATAACAGGACTCTATGGAATCAATTCGGGGCAAAAACAGTAAAAAAACAGACAAAATGACAAAAATGTAAATTTCCTGCTAAAATGTGTTGCTTGCTAAAATGCGCCGTGCTAAAATGCGTCGTCTGCTAACGTGCGCCGGATTTTGCTAACATACGCCGAACACGTGTCACAAGCAGATAAGTTTTTCTATCATGTGACTTTGCATGTGACTTTGCTAACATGCGTCTACCACGTGTCAACATCACAGTAAATCTGCTAACGTGCGCCGGACACGTGTCACCATCACATGCTGCCGACACTCATCATTGAAAACGCATCATTGCTTGCATCATGCTGACATCAG
>SKCR01055116.1:0-45395 GCA_019454045.1 Zanthoxylum bungeanum | reverse complement strand
TAGGGGCACCCTGTGGAGGGACACTTTATATCGAAAATGGCCAAAGTTTAGGGCCAAATAGTGGGATTTATTTGGATAATGTGGTTCAACATGAAAAAGTAGCGCCTCAAGGCCCGCAATGGCAGGACAACACAATAGTATGCCCATTTATGGGCTCTAACCACCAATCGAAGTTCCATTCGATGGAAACAATATGTTAAGATAATAAATGGTTGAGAATTTTCAGAACCAATTCGGTTTCAGGGTGAGGCTAATACGACCTAGTTATAAAAAGCCATATCACGATTGGATTGATATTGTTTATCTGTGGCTGAGAAACTATAAAATACCTGAATTTTCCTTATTCATGGGATCATTAGAGAGATTCACATCGTTCAACGCCTATGGAGGTTCACTCTCTAGTGTGGTGAGATGAATTATTTTCATAATTTAATGTTATTCCATAGTTTCTTATCAGGAATAGTTTTCTTTTGGTTTATCAATTTACCATTGAACTTGGTGGGAAATAGTACCAAATGGAACAATTCTTTCATGCCTAGTTTTACAAGACTAAGTCAGAAGTTACCTTGGCCGCTTTGGCCAACTTGAGGCAATTTCCAAATGAATGGGTCGATACTTTCATTGTAAAATTCAAAACGGCAAGGAGTAAATGCTTCACATCTTTGCCAGAAAAAGAATTTTTAAAAATCACCCAGATTTGTTTGAGTTTTGACTAAAAAAAAAGTTCTAAGATAGGGAATTCCCAGACCTCTTTCAGCTTACCAGCAATATGGTAAGATACGAGCAGTTATTGAATGAATATGAGCAAATGAAAAATTCGAGTCGAGGTACATACTACAAGGATGTCAACTACAAGTTAAGCGATGTTAAAGTTAATCAGGCTGATTTATGTCTGGCCACTGTAGTCGAAGGGAACTCTTATGTATGTAGGGTCTTACTCGGATCAGAGACAATAGTTGAAAATGACAATTCAGCTATGGAAAGTAAAAAGGATTCTATTACCTCAGGACGAATTACATTCAAAAGCAAAGACAATATGGCTGTAGACGAGAACTCATTCCTCAAGCCATTAGAAATGAATATGGTTAATCCAAACTTAACCAAAACTAGTCTGCTAAGATTCAAGTTGGTATTAGATGAAGGACATGACGACCAGCGTCCCGACGTGTTTGAATGACTGAGGTCTAGAGGGAAAGGATTTGCCAATAAGGATTGTGTATCCATTGTCGGAATAACATAAAATGGATGAAAGAGTTAGATGAAACCTGCGAAATGAGACCTCTACCAAGTAGGCCACCGGAGTATGGTATCCAATAACCTTCATCCCATGGTTATATGGGGAACATTCAAACTTCGTCTAGAATGTTAGGACTTCTCGACTACAACTGCGCAGGATCAACATGTGGCATTCACATAACAAGTAAAATGAGAGGATAATTCTCATTGATGAGATGACAATGACATAGTTATGACAACATTAAAGGAATTATGTGTCAGAGGTATGGAGCAGAACGCCACAAAAGCTCACACGAGTCAATCATTACAGTGAGTGAAGATGATGATAAAAATGTCGAAAGGAAGCCCGAAAAATATCCCAAGGAAACTAAGCCGACCCCTGAATATAAAGAGCGAGTAAGGTTTGATCTCCGTGACATAGATAGAGAATGAGATATTAGATAATCCCTATCATTATCCAATTTGGTAGCATACTACCAGTCCTGGCCAACAACAATATGTTACCAAAAAAGTTTGAATGAAAAGAGGGTGAAATTCAAAATATGGAAGAAGATATCTACAACATTGAAGAATTAGAAGCAACATCTTTTAAATCGACTTTGGAAGGAGTTATATGAGGTAGAGAATCCAGCAGTAGGCTCATTGGGAGTAGACACATGATGTTTTTAATACTATGTAATATACAACAAGCCCAAATTAAGGTAGAAAGTATCATATTCAGAAAAATGGGATACATTAGCCAGAAGTTTTGATAGTGAGGCTTCCTCTACCAGCGCGCCACCCCTAATGCCTTCGTGTTGGGAATAGACGAACCTAAGGAAAAAGTGGAAGATGTTTTTACTATCTAGGTCGAGAAGCTCCAAGTAATGGATAATGATAACAATAAATAAAAAATAGAAATAGAGTCGGCCAATATGGTGATATTTCAAAAGCCCCGCAACAAATGCAAAACTTCTCAGACCGTTATATATAAAGGCAACTTTGAATGAAGTGTATGTTGCCAAGGTATTAATCGATAATGGATCAGCCATCAATTCCATCCCAATGAGAATACTAAAGAAGTTCGCAAAATCAAAAGCAGATCTCATCCCAACAGAAGTTGACTTGACAAGCTTCAATGGGGGAGCCACGACGACAAGATGGGTCGCTCCACTAGACATACACATTGGAAGCAACTAGAATGAGCGTTTTTTTGACATTGATGGACCCACCAGTTATAATATGCTCCTAGGATGAGACATGATCCATGGGATCCAATGTATTCATTCCTCTTTCCATCAGTGTTTAGTCGTTTGGAACCAGAAGGATGAAGGAGAAGTTGTACACACAAATAGTAGACTGTTCGTAGCGAAAATGAATTTTACAATATACTATATGAATTAAAGCAACTACGAACCAGTTCAGATGGTAAATGAATGAGAAGATGCTACTGTCATTGCATAGAATAATGAGTTGTGTTTTATCGATTTCCTAACAGACATATTCACACGAATGAGGCCACATATTCCGCCCTTCGAAAAACAGTAATTGACCGAAAATCCAATAGAGCAAATGATAGCAGTAAAGAAACTTGAGGAATATACCACAACGGTAAGCCGAGCCAAATTTATGGCTCATCATTAAGAACATAAATCAGAATTTTGTAAGCACGCTGCTATTTCGGTGTTGAAAGAGAAATTGGTGGTGCGACATGTGCAGAATTGGATAGAACAAGAAACTTGTAAGATTGATTATCTTGAAGAAAGAAGCTCTAAATGATATGTTGAAGACTTGGGGGTAAGCTGGATGGGCATCAAAAGATGGGCTTCGTAAAAGCACAGATCCATTAGAAGAGGTCAATCTTAGAGATGAGGGGGATAATTGCCCTACCTACGTCATTTAGATGTTAAATACGGTGGAAGAACTAAAACCTTCTCATCACTTCTAAGGTTTGAAGATTATGATGACTTAGTTTGGAATAAAGAACATCAAAAGACTTTTGACAGCCTGAAGGCTTATCTCGCAAGACAACAAGTGCTGCCAATACAAGGACATCCAATAAGGCTATATTTAATAAAGAAACATTATATCGTCATCATAAGTGTTGCTTTTAATGAAGGATAAGAAATATCAGTAAAAAAAATATGGCTCCAATTTCATTGACTAAATCAATTGAGTTGTATTTGAAGGGTAATTGTTTACAACTAAAGTATACAATAATCGCCCAATCGGTCTAGCAACCAAATCGTCCAATTGGTCTAATAACTGAATCACCCAATCAGCCTAGTAACCAAATCACCCAAGTGGCCAAATCGCCCCAATCAATCAAAACAACAATCGAACCAAAGAGAAGTTCCATAAACTTGATCTGACAGTTGAAGAATGCAATACACATTCCTAGCACTTACCATAAGAAACACGTCATAACATGGAGCATAATCTGTCACTTACCAGGACTTGGAGGTACTACTGTAGTAATTGTTACAAGTGGCAGAAGAATGAGCGAGGAGTTACAGAACGTAAAATGCCACACGACCCAACAGTTACCATAGGCTAAGGGCACGACTGGAACAATTATCATAGCTGGAAGAAGAGGAATCAAAGAGTTGCAAGACATGAGATTCAACAGTTCAAGTAGTTACTAGGCAGTTATATGCGCCGCTATATAAGCTCAAAGTCAATTCTAGAAAAGGACAACGAACAAATAAAAACTTTTATGAGCAATGTAATTATTCTTTATTTAGATTAATCAATTAGGATTATGTGTTTGTGCCCCTTAGAAGCATTCCTCAATAAAACTAGGATTATGTGTTTGTGCCCCTTAGAGACATTCCTTTATAAAACCAGTCACCCATTTTTAAGGAATTTGTTCCAAGATTTTTGAACCTTACACGTTCTCTTTCTGTTGTTCAACAGTGACTGGTATTGTGACTGAGAAAATGGGATTAGGTATTTGTAACTGTCATTGTAATTGAGAAATGTTACTGAAAATTGTGATTGAGTTGATTGTTTTATTAACAATGATATATTTTTAATTAGTTTTGGTAATTTAAATTTGCTATCTGTTCGGTAAGGGAGTCTGATAATGTAATTGTCATTGTAACTAATAAATATGACTGAGTATTGTATATGTGACTGTCATTGTGACGGAGAAAATATGATTGGATATGTGTAACTATTATTGTAACTGAGAAATGTGACTGAGTTGTATACGTGAGTGAGACTGTCAATTAGTTATAATAATGTAACTGTCCCATTTTTCATAAGGACAATTATAATTTTTGTAGAGAAATGATATGTAAGCAAAATAAGGACAAAGAAGGAACTAAATTTTTATCTTTTTGTATATTTAATAACAACAACAATAATAATATAATGATTTCACTTTTTTTTTCTTAAAAAAGTTATCATTATTAAATACACAAAAGAACAAAGATTTAGTCCCATATTTTTCTTACTTTATTTACATATTATTTCTCATTTTTTAAGGACAATAACATTTTTTATAAGGACAATCATATTTTTTATGAGCATAGTCACATTTTTCTATTTTTGTATTATGTGCGATATAATGATTTTGGGTATGAATTCACCTTGCGAAATTCCTAATTTTTAGAAAGGTTCCATTATGAAAGTTGCAGGTATGAATTTTACCTGTATGGATCATTTTATATATTTTGATTTGGGTCAAATGAAAGAGATATTAATGTTTGAAAATAACTGATTTGTAATCATTAATCTTTTATAAATGTAAATGTCATTTTAGAACCATTTTTTGTCGAAACATATTGTTTGCACCCAAAATATTTAAGTCCAACCCAATTGCTAGAAGGTTCAGGCCTAAGCCCAAGGGAATCAAGGATGAGAATTATCTACAAATATTTCATCCAAAAAAGTTGAACATGTACTATTTTTCCTCCATCATGTCGCAGTTTTCTCCAAAAACAAATATAGAACGTGAATAGCAGTTGCAAGAGAGAAAGTGAAGGAAGCAGTTGCAGGACATGAGGAGCAAGTAGAAGAATGGGCGTTTGCAGGATGTGATGATTGTTGGGATATATGCCCTAAAGCATCATGTAATATGTAAACAAAATTATTTATTTAAAACAAAAGATGCATTGTTCATTTATCAATTGTTTTGATTTAAATCGCATATTGTAAATTATCCAGTTTACCATTGACTACTTATGTACCTTCAGACTTAGTGTATGAATGTTATACACAAAAGGATTTAGGTCTGAAGTTAGTAATCTAAAATTGTTCATAGAGAGCAAATGAATCGTGTACTTTGTTTGTGGTTTATCTATAATTACGGTCCATTCTATAATTGTATGGCGACCTTAATTCAGGATCGTCTATGAGGTGACATGAGAATGGAAGCACCTTATATGATGTGATCATATAGGACTAATCCCAGATAGAAATGAATTTCTTATAATATCCGTTAAATAAAGAAATTCATTTCAATCTACTAGATTGTAATATATAGATTGATTTGAATCCTGAGTGTACTACGAACTCATGCATGGCAGGTCATGTCCTTTGATTTACAAATGTGAGGTTGGTGTAGAAATCTCGACCAATAGCTTCATACTTTGGGGACATGATTTGGTGTGTAGCTAAAGACGATTTTTTTTTATATAAATACGGAGTTCACTTCTTCTTCAAGAAGTATAAGAGTATCTTCTGTAAGGGTTTCGGTACTTGAATGGTTAGAGCGCTCAAGTTTTTCTATTACGAATAAAAATATTAATATTCATAATAGTTATAAATAAATCGTTCATTAGAGAATCAATGGTACTTAAGGTAAAAATAATTAGATGGGTATAACAGACATTATGACCCAACTCTAATTATGAGATACTCGTGAAAGGTCAATCCGTAAGTAATGACTATATCGATGGACACCGATATAATTCAGCTTATATTATTTATCTATGACAACAAGAATGTGGTTTTGGGTTTTTAGTGGAATAACCCGAAGTTAATAATTCTGAATATTTAATTAAAGAGTTTAATTAATATTACGGGATTATTGAAGCTCAGACATGTAGGTTCATTTGGTCCATGTGCTAGCTCGACATAATGTAACAAATTAATTACAATTAGATGGTCTAATTATAAACTCAAATATATTATTGATGAGATCAATAATTAAAGTCACACTTAATAACTATGTTAAACTAGTTTAACATAAAGTGTTCATTTTATGATCATTTAGTTGAAACATTATTTTGAAATTGATGAATTTTAAAATTTGATTTTAAAACTCATAAATTCAAAAAGAGTTACAATTTTGAATTGTAACAAATAAAAGTTAATTTTTTATCTTGTAACTTACCAATATATTCATGATACATTAAAACCAAAAATTAAATTTGGATGTTACAAGAATGCTGATAAGTGCATGAAAATATACTTTGAACATCACTAATTCGGCTTTAGTATTAAGTATTTAATCTTAATTATAGTTTATTTTATGTTTTATTATTAGGAAGCAATGGAACATGTATCTTGGAGTAATTGTACGTGTTTTGGGACCTTACAGACGTATCAGAAGCACGCGGGAAGACTAGAAACGAAGAAAGCATCATTCCGAAAAAACTGCCACACGTCGCGACGTCCACTTCTTAGCATCGCGACGCGACCTCAAAATGCATACACATAGAAAACTCCCGAGAGTTAGGCTCCGCGGCGCCAAATGCATATGGCCAAATTTTGTTAGGGGTTTTGGGGATGATTTTGTAATTTTAGTTGTAAATTAATCTAACATAAACCCTAAGTATATAATGAAAGTTGTTTTCATTTTTGGTGGAATCTCATTTTGATCATAACCCTAGCTTCCTAGTTATTCACTATTCTCTCAAGTGCTGGAAGAAAAATAAAAAGAAAAAAATTTGTGTGACTTTTAATCTTTAGACTATTTACAGAATAATTTTGTGAGCATAGCCCCCTCTATCTTTTGTTGGCAACGAGTCATAGCACGTATGATCATTCGGTGTTAAAATAAATTTTTCATTCTTCCATTCCATTGTACTCACGGCAGTGAGCAGAAAATTCTGCTCACTGCCGCCACCTTTTATAAGTCATATGTGAGTCGATTTTGTTGATATTTTGCCCAGAAAATATGGGAACACAATGGGCGTTTTATGGACGTTTTCGGGCTATTTTAGAGTGATTATTTGTCCAAAATAGTGGTACAAAAATAAGCAAATAGCCAGCACAAAATAATGAGCTGTGCGCGCGTAATGGGTATTTTCCGTGTTCAAAACAATCCAGTCTTTGGGATTCTGTTCGGGGTTGGAAAAATCATTAAAAATAGAAGCAAAATAAGTCCAAAGAGGCTGAACGGTTTCAGCTAAGAAGGAGTAAAGGTAGAAAAAAATTTCAAGGTTGATCCCGATGCATAACACGCTTCCGCCGCACGGGAAATCATTTCCTACAATTGGTACCAGGACATGGCAAGTTGCAGAAACGTGGAGGAAGCGGTTGAGTACAAGATTATAAAAAGTAAAGAAGATAGATTAAAAAAGGAGGACCACCACATTGATAAAAAAAACTCAAAGCATGTCAATTTTCAATTACTATCTTAGTTAGTTAGTTCTGTAGTTAATTTTCTTTGAAGCATTCCTCTGTAATTTTAGATCTCAATTCCAGTAAAACTCAGTTTCTCAATTCCTTATAATTTTAGACTTTCAGTTCCAGTAAAATTTCCAGTTCCAGTATGTTTAACTTTTAGTGTTTTTTAACATCCCTTATATTCCAATTGTTTATACCTTGCAGGCTTTGAAGAACCCGTTTTTACAGTTGTTTATTAAAAATCAGTAGTTTATGTTGAGAATCCGCTCATCTGGCACACCCGCGCATAACACCAAAATTTTTTTGGAGCCAGCACATGTCGACAATAATACTTGTTTTTAATGTTTATGATTTGTAAATTAATAATATGTTATTTTTTTCTTCAAATACTTTATATTTTTGGAGATATTTAATTTTTAAATTGAAAATTAAATTAAAAAAAGAAAAGAAAAAAGAGAGAGATAGAGAGAGCGCCGAATTTTGTCTTGCTCTATATACGCTGGTTTCTTTTTTTCTTTTTTAATTTATTTTAAAAAAATCTCAATGGTAAACTTCTTAGTTTATCATTTTGTTATGTATCTTTTTTGTTTGAATTTAGGCGATTGGTGAGTGACTCAAATCTGAATAAGGTGTGGCAGCCAGGGAAGGCAGTGGGTAGGGTATGGTGCGAGTTTTTCATTACCAAATCCGCACCCGCATATGTAAATAAATTACCAAACCCGCATCATACCCGTTGCGGGTTTTAATTTTCATTACCAAACCCGCACCGCATATAAAAATAAATTATCAAACCCGCATTGGTACCCAACGGATTTTTTGCGGGTTTTTAAAATATTGAATTACTTTGTGTTCTTAATAATATAATTTTTTTAATTAAATAATTTATTTTTAATTGCTAGCTGTAGTTTTCACATTTATTTTTCATTTGACATATACAACATGCAATGTATGTATATACAGTCATAGATAACAAAATATATGAAAGACTCGGTACCATATGTTTATTTTTTCATATAAACATAATTAAAATAAGTTATTCCCTTCATAATTATAATGATCTAAGTTAGCCAACTCAATCGACAATAAGCTAAAAAATAATCACTAACCTTTGGTCATATTTTTTATGCTAAATGTAATGAAAGTGATGCTTACAAGGCTCAAGTGGTGTAAGTGTAATGAAGAAGCAGGAAAGCTACTGAAGTTGCAGCAAACACTAGCTTATTTTGCTCATCTCCTGTTTCTGATCATGTGAACTTAATCCAAATTTTTGTATTATAATTTTATTAACAAGTGTGATTAAAAAAAACAATAATAGTCATGCAAAAAATCTTCAGTTGGGCAGGTTGCGGGCTGCGGCTGAGTGAGAGTGTGGAACTGTGGATTAGTGTTTTAGGTTTAGGTTTTGTTAGTTGTTTTTATATGAATGTTTTTTTATATTGTCCTAAAAATATTAATTAATAAAAATAATATTGCGGGTATGCGGATACCCGTATTTTTTTCTTAAATATCAAACCCGCACCGCACCCGCAGCGGGTTCTGCTTTAAATTACCAAACTCGCACCTCACCTACTAATATATTTACCAAATCCTACCCATTACAGGCGGGTTTTACGGATTTGCGGGTAAAATTGCCATCCCTAATGGCAGCTGTCAAAAGAATTAATGGCCAGGGTCCGCTTCCGAATAATAGAATCCGGTGTAATAATAATCCAGAAACCCATGGCCTCTCTCATCCAAAGAAAACAAATAAAAAAAACATAATTAATTAATTAATTAACCAATTAATTTTTAAGATTCTGATTCAGTTGAGTTTTATTTTATATTTTATAAAATAAAGTGAAATGATCATTCGTCTGTTAAAAGTTATGCTAATCCAAAATATACAAGACAATTGAAAATTTTCATATGTTAACTTAAGTTATAAAAAATAAATATTTAATATCTAAAAATTATTAATAGCGGAAATTTTACATCGGAAATTGGTAGTGAAAAAATATTTTACACCCAAAAAATTAATAATTTAAGTGTAAATTATCAATTTTTTTATAACTTAATATGGATGGATAAAATTTTTCAAAAACTTAAAATATTTTCAGATAGTGTTTTGTTTATTATTATTATTATTATTATTATTATTATTATTATTATTATTATTATTAGTGTAAGACAATAAATAATATTTAAATGAATTAATGGAAAAAAAAATTATGAAAAATTTAAAACATCCAAAATCTTAATTTTGGGCCTATAAATAATGAAAACCAAACAAGAAATTGGGTAAAAATATCCACACGTAAGCCAACAACAATTTAGACCACCACCCACAGCCCCACGCTGAACCAGTGATTCTCTTCGACTTCGTTTCCGAATTCGCGATTGATTCACAAACCCAATAACAACAACAACAACGTAATAATAATTATTATTATTATTATAATTGAATCAAATGAAGTTCTTGTTGGAGTTCGTTTCGTGTTGTGGGTGTCACGAGTCATATGGTGGTGGAGACGCCAGTTCCGATCCCGAGAGTCCTTCGGAGGCGAGCACGTTGGTCCCCGTTGTCCGGAGGAGTTACAGGCGGAGGAGAAAGGGGAGGACGGTCGGTGATGGGCGTTCAGCGGGTGAGTGGAAGCCCTCGCTGTTTGCGATTGCTGAAGACAACGTTGTTATGGAAAGACAGAGAAATAATTCGGACAGAGACAGAGTTGTTAAGAGAAAAACCGGAGACTTGAAGCCAAATCAAGTTCGTGTCCGTAGTTTCAGCAATGATTTCGGGTATGGCTTCTCTCCTTTTTAAACATAAATAAAATCTATAGATTTATAAATATGACACTGAATATATTTATTTCTAACACATTTTTTTTTTTTTTTTTGAAAGATAGAAAAATTTTGTTTTTAGTATTTACTCCTACTAATATTATATTGGAAAAAAAAAAAAAAAAAAAAAAACTGTCCAATTTTAAAATTATGGAGTATGTGCAAACGCAGAAACTCAGAGCCTCACTCCCTTACTAAGCCCAGTGGCAAATGTAAACATAGATTCACGACGGATAAAATTTGGTTAAAATATTTGTTTAAAAGTTTCCTTGTGGGTAATTGTTTGTTTTTGTTATGGTTCAGACAAAATTCGATGCCAATTTTCTCTCCGGCGTTCTCTCCGACACCGTTCATGTTTTGAGGAAGGGAAACAGTTGATTTACTAATCACTCAAAGCCCTTGATCGAGAATCTCTATTTGTATATATATATATATACAGTAGAGAATCACATCAAGGTGAACGATGATGGTCGCTGCTGAAATAAGAAATTTCTTAAAATTTTTATTATAAATTAATGAAAAGTTTAATATATTAATAAAATAATCTTAATTTGTTCATATTAAATTGAGAAGTATCTAATATTTTGTGAGCACATTAACGTTTTTTTATTTGTGTAAGAGTATAAGACGGTCGAAGATTTTATTAGTTCCGTTTAAGTTTGAGTCGGGTGGTTTGATGGTAGGGTTTCCAAGATTTCAAAAAAAAGTATTATGTGCAATATATTGATTTTGGGTCTAATTTCGACTTATGAATATATTAATTTATAATTTAGATGAAAGAGATATAAATATTTAAAAATAATTGATATATAATAAAAAATCTTTTATAAATGTAAAAGTAATTTTTGATACTCTTTTATCGAAACATATAGACAATTCACAATAGTACTTATTTTTAACGCTTATAATTTATAAATTAATAATATATAAATTTTTCTTAAAATATTTTATATTTTAGGAGATATTTAATTTTTAAATTGAAAATTAAAAAAAGAGCGAAATTCTGTCGGTTTCTTTTTTCTTTTTTAATTTATTTTTTAAGAAAAATCAATGGTAAACTTGTTTGTTTTTCATTTTGTTTTGTATTTTTTTTATTTGAATTAAATTGTAAGAGCCTTATCAAGGAAACTTTAAAAAAAAAATTCAGTAATTCATGTTCAATTAAAATAGAGAAAAATAAAATTATTTAGTGGCAGTGAGTGACTCATATCAGAATAAGGTGTGGCTGCGGTCAAAGAATCAATGGCTGGAGGCCCGCTACCGAATAATAGAATCCGGTGTAAGAATCCAGAAACCCAGGGCTTCTCTTATCTAAAGAAAATAAATAAAAAGCATAATTAATCAATTAATTTTTAAGATTTTGAATTTGTGTTTGGTATTTTATAAAATAAAGAGAAATTATCATTCGTCTATTAAAAATTATGTTAAAATTCAAAAATATATTAGATTTTTTAAAAATTTTCATATGTTAATCTAAGTTATGAAAAAAATGAATATTACATACCCAAAAATTATTAATAGCAGATATTTTATATCTGAAATTAGTTACGAAAAAATATTTTACACCCAAAAATTAATAATTTGGATATAAAATATCCTTTTTCCAATAACTTGGTGTGAATAGATAAAATTTTTAAAAACATAATATATTTCTAGACAATGTTGAGTTTAATTTTGTTCCTAACTTATATAAATTATTAGTGTTAGTGTAAGACAATAAATAATATATAAATGAATTTAGGCCTATAAATAATGAAAACGAAAATAGAAATTGGATAAAATATACATGCACTTAGTTTAAAAATTTCCTTGTGGGTAATTGTTTGTTTTTGTTATGGTTAAGACAAAGTTCGATATCAACTTTCACTCCGACGTTCTCTCCGACGCCATTCATGTTTTGAGGAAGGGATGCAGTTGATTTACTAATTACTCAAAGCCCTTGATCGAGAATCTTTATTTGTATCAAGGTGAACGAGGACGGTCGCTGGTTAATCCAGAAATTTGTTAAAATTTGTATTATATATTAACGAAAAGTTTGATATATTAATTTGATAATTTTAATTTGCTCATGTTAAAATGAGAAATATCTATTTTTTTTTTATAATACTAAATTATTGTTCTAGTTATGTGTTAGCAACCTTGATCACTCTTACAACCCTAAAATGGCTAAAGAGAGACTCATGCACCTTCTCTTAGCTTCCATTTCCCTTCTAAAACTATGATGTGGGGGGAGGGGGAGGGGGAGGGGGAGGGGTTTACTCCTAATCCTATGAGGCTTCTTCATAGTTCCTTGAGCTTAAGGAATAATATTTTATTCACTACTAGATAAATAGGTTATATTGATTGAACTTTTATGACAGATATTGATTATGTCATTAATTTATGATATATATATGACATATAACTTATTTATCGAGAATTAATGATAGAAAAATGGCATATAATTATTTATTAAGAAGTAATGACATAATGTCTGATAGAAAAAACTTATATCAAGTACTAATGAAAGAATTTGTGACAAAAAATATTTTCATTAAGAATTAATTATAGAATGTTAGAGGGGTGTGTTGTAATTCATGCATAATTCAAGCAACAAATAAATAATAAACATGCAATCAATAGAAGCATAGAAAAACCAGAAAAATGTGTTTGTAGAAGATGGTGATTCTTAAACCAAGTCGAGATGTTGTCTGTCCTTAAGAACTTATTAGCCTTGCCTCGGTGCTCTACGGATTTTGTGGCTAACGTCCTCCTAGGATTACTTGGATACTTCTTGAGAAGGGGCACTCCTTACACAAGAACATGAACTATGAAGAATGATGGAAACTCTTTTGACTCAAAAGAAAATACTATTCTTAACAATGTATGAGACTTCTAGTTTTTTATGGATCATTTGAACGGACATCAATGATCCTTTATATAGGCATGGAAGAGTGCCTTAAGGGCACCCTTTGATTTGGGGTGTAACCCTCATAAAGGTTATACCCATTCCATGTACCTTTTTATTTAGAGAATTTTCTACAATCCCCTCACAATTCTCTAAATATTCATGCAGACACTTAAGAGAGTTTCTGTAAACTAAAGCTGCATCGAAATATGTAGTTTTCGCCTTGAACCTTTCATAGTGAATGACAATCAGATTTACTTGGCAAACCAGTGACCCATAGTCTTGAACTGGTCTTCCGTTGGTGTAAACCAAGATAATTGCCAACACACAGCTTTACTTCGACCATTTCCCGTTCTACGGTTGTGTTCATTTCGGCCCTAAACAGCGGTCCTGGATTCATCAAGCACTTTAGGGAAATCAGCCTGTAAAATCCCATGGAAGTGACCTCACTTCTTACTTGAAATAGGTGATCTACTATGAAGAGGTAATCTGCCTTTACCCCCATTAGGACTCATCTCTTAATATAGTGATCATTAAAAGCCTTAGATTATCCTAACCTTGACAGACAGCACTCGGCGTCATTATCGGAATGGGAAAGAGTACAAAACTCTTCAGTGCTTGTTTTGAATTGCACAAAGTTTCAGTTGTCCCTTTTGAACCTAGATCTTGGGATCTCTAGTCAGCTAGGTTGGGTTTCCACAGTGAGAATTCTTAATTTATAGGTTTCAAGCTCATTCCCCTCGATGACTTCTCAACTTGCTCTCTAGGTAAACCTTTAGTTAGTGGATCCGTTAGGTTTTCTTTCGACTTAACATAATCGATCGATATTATGCCGCTTGAGAGCAGTTGACGTATGGTATTATGTCTCCGACGTATATGTCGAGATTTACCATTATACATTGTATTTTGGGCTCCCTCAATAACCGATTGGCTATCACAATGTATGCTAATCGCTAGCACCGGTTTGGGCCAACTAGGAATATCCTCCAGGAAATTTCGATGCCATTCCGCTTCTTCCGTTGTTTTGTCTAACGTTATGAACTTTTATTCCATAGTATACCGGGCAATACATGTTTGCCTCGAGGATTTCCATGACACGACTGCATTACCAAGTGTGAAAATAAATCCACTCGTAGATTTGGAATCCACTGTATCAGATATCCAGTTAGCATCGATGTATCCCTCTAGAAATCATGATATCTCTCATAATGTAGCCCATATTTAGAAGTTTTTCTCAGATACCTCAAAACTCTTACTATGGTTTTCCAGTGGTTATATCCTGGATTGCTCATATAGAAATCATGATATCTCTCATAATGTAGCCCATATTTAGAAGTTTTTCTCAGATACCTCAAAACTCTTACTATGGTTTTCCAGTGGTTATATCCTGGATTGCTCATATATATGCTAAGCCTCTTCACAGCTTAAGCGATATCAGATCGTGTGCAATTCGTGAGATACATCAGCCTTCCGATGATCCTCGAATACTCTAATTGAAATACGCTTGAGCCAATATTCTTTAATAGATGATGAATTAGGTTAGCTACTTCCAAATCTTTCATATCAAATTTGCTGGATAACACTTTCTTGGTAGACTGAATCATTTCATGATTACTACCAATTATCAGCATATCGTCTACGTAGAGACACACAATGACATATCATTTTTTAGTTGATTTGGTGTACACACACTTATCACACTCATTGGTTTTAAACCCACTTGACAATATCTCTTTGTCAAATTTCTCATGCCATTGTTTAGGTACTTATTTCAATCCGTACAAGGATTTTACAAGTTTGCACACATTCTGTTCTTGTCTAGGAGCATTAAACCCTTCTGGTTGTTCCATGTAAATCTCTTCATCCAATTCACCATTCAATAATGCCGTCTTTACATCAATTTGATGTATTTCAAGACCAAGTATAGCTGTTATGGCTATGAGCATTCTTATTGACGTGATACGAGTCACTGGTGAATAGGTATCAAAGTAATCAAGGCCTTCTTTTTGTCTATAACCTTTTATGACAAGCCTTACCTTGTACTTACCTATTGATCCATCCGGTTTCATCTTCCGTTTGAATATCCATTTGTAGCCCAGTGGCTTACAACCTGGAGGAAGATCAACCAACTCTCAAGTATGGTTCTTTAGGATTGAATCAATCTCATTGTTGGTTCGATTGTCTCAACATTTGCACGTTGATCTAACTCTTGGTCAACCTGATCACTGTCTTTGACAGCATCAATCGTTATTTTGAGAGACTCTGTTCTTTATCTTTCTTTACAAGGAAACGTCTCTTCAAAAAATGTCACATTCCTTGACTCAATTATCATATTCGAATTGATGTCAGGAATCTCAGACTTGTGTACCAAGAATCGATACGCACTACTGTTGCAAGCATATCCAATGAATATATAATCAACAGGTTTGGGTCATATTCTAACCTTCTTAGGTTTAGGAACCATTACTTTGGCAAGACACATCCACACTTTTAGGTATTTGTAGGAAGGTACGTGACCTTTCCACAACTCATATGGTGTCTTGTCCAATCTCATGTGAGGAAGCTTGTTTAGAACGTAGTTCACGGAAAGCAAGGCTTCCCCCAATAAGTTCTGGGGTAAACCAGAACTTGTTAACATGGCGTTCATCATTTCCTTCAACGTTCGGTTTTTGCGCTCAGCAATCCCGTTTTGTTGAGGCGAATAAGGTGCAATGGTTTCGTGAATAATTTCATGTACGGAACAATATTCACCGAATGGTGACACATATTCACCACCTCTATCACTCCTGATTCTTTTGATTTTCTTGCCAAGTCGATTTTCAACTTCATTCTTATAGTGTACAAAGCTCTCAATAGCTTCATGTTTGCTCCTCAGCAAAATACACATAACAGAATCTTGTGCTATCATCGATAAAAGTGACAGTACTTTTTACCACATCTTGTTTGCACAATATTCATAGCACACACATCAGTGTGTACAAGTTCCAAGGGTTTAGAACTTCGTTCTATGGAATGAAATGATGTTCTATGTATTTTTGCTTCAACACATGCCTCACATTGACTATCAATTGCAAACTTAGGTATAAGGTCCATGTTAATTAATTTACGTATTGTATCATAATTAACATGTCCTAACCTCCCATGCCATACATTTTGTGACTCAATAATATAAGCAGAAGTTGTAGCTTTATTAATAGCATTGTGTCGATTGACAGTCATTACATTCAATTTGAAAAGGCCCTCAGTGAGGTATCATTTTCCTATATACACATCATTTTTGGTCAATACAAATTTATCAGAAACAAATACAAGCTTAAAAACCAGCCTTGCTAAGGAGAGAGCCCGAGACCAAGTTCTTCCGAATATTTGGAACATGCAATACATTCTTCAATGTAAGCTCATTTCCGGATGTCATCTTCAGAACCAATGTGCCTTTTCCAACCACTCTTGAGGTAGACGAGTTTCCCATTGTCAGATGATCGCCACCATCGACCTTCTGATACGAGGAAAACATATTGATATCTGCACAGATATGACGAGTAGCCCCAGTGTCTACCCACCATTCTCTCGGATTCCCAACCAAGTTGGCTTCAGTTACAATTGCTGAAAGGTACATCTCTGAGATCTCTTCAGTCAGCTACTTATCTTCAGTGACATGGGCCTCGTTTTTCTTTTTCTTGCCCTTGTCCTGAGACTTTTTGTTTCTGCAATCCTTTGCCATATGACCGCTCTTTCCACAGTTGTAACACTTCCCCTTGAACTTTTTGTTTGCTTGGGAAGAATCGGCTTCAATGTTCTTTCTCTTCTTGCTACCTTTTACACCATCGACGATGTTGGCCT
Organism: Zanthoxylum bungeanum; assembly: GCA_019454045.1. Lineage (NCBI taxonomy): Eukaryota > Viridiplantae > Streptophyta > Magnoliopsida > Sapindales > Rutaceae > Zanthoxylum > Zanthoxylum bungeanum. The sequence goes on along the minus strand of SKCR01055116.1, from coordinate 28,057 downwards.
TAGACTCCATAGTCTTGTAGTTGGCCTTCTCGGACTTCCTGTTGTCCTCTTCGACCCTTAGTCGAACTCCAAGGTCTTTAAGGCTCATCTGCTTCTTCTTGTGTTTCAGATAGCTCCTGAAATCCTTTCACGATGGAGACAACTTTTCAATTATGGTGGCAACTTGAAACTTCTCACAGAGTTTCATAAATGATTAATTACAGTTCACCCAACTGAGACATTACTGTGCTTAAATCTACCATCTTGTAGTCCAGGAACCTACCCACGATAATTTTTTTTTTTTGCCCGTCATCCTCGGTTTTATATTTCTTTGCGAGAGATTCCCAGAGAATCTTCGCAGAAGTCATGCATTGGTACACATTGTATAGGGTATTGTCAAGTCCACCCAAAAGGTAGTTCTTGCACAGGAAGTCTCCAGACAACCATGTCTGTTCTCGCAGTTCCTTGGCTGTTTCCGATTCACCCTCCACAGGACCCGGAGGATCCATGAGGAAATTAGCCAACTGGAGAGTTGTTAGGTAGAACAACATTTTTCTCTGCCACTATTTAAAGTTTGCCCCACCAAACTTTTCCGGATTTTCTCCTTGAGCGACCGGTACTGTGATGTTTCCTCTAGCCATATGTAACTGGAAATATGTTGAAGAAAATAATTATATTATTATTATTTTTAAAGTAAACCGATTACTAAAATTCAAACTCTCTCCATCAAATTTTGTGTTTCCATACATTGCAACTCTTCATTTTTTTTAATAATATTGAAGGTTCAAAAAACACATGAATTTAATTGTTAATGTATCAATTAAAGTATGTAAGAAACTAAAATAGTCATTTAAGTTAATCGCCTACCAAGTTCCTACTAAAATAAGAAAATAAAAGAACCAGTCCTAATTTCCAAAGAAACCCCAATTGCCAAAATCACAATCTTTCCAAAAAATCAAGTCTTGTTTCTTAAAGAATTTATCAATATATTGCTAGCATGCTATTTTCGTTGTTGTTCACAAGTTAGGAATATGTCGTTTCAAGTTGCTCAGGTTGTTTTTTTTTTTTTTTTTTTTTTTTTAGATTTCTTTCTAGATTGCATAGTACTGAGATATGTATAGGAGATTTTTAGGTAGATGTGTCAACACGTGTCCATTAATGGATTCATGTGAGATGCATGTTGAGCATCTGTCATATACCATGTTGATATGTAAAATTAGGTGGCATACCACATGTCACTATGCATGCTAAACTAAGATTGTATGTAAAGCGCACTAACTTATTGCCATTAAAGCGCACTAACTTTGAAAGTAGCCCGAAGTGACTACATCGAAATCAAAGTACATCGGAGTAACTGGCATCACTCCGGAATGAAAGTACACTGGAGTGACTGACATCACTCTTGAATGGCTGATATCACCACGAAATGGCTGATATCATCCCATAATGGATGATATCACATTGGAATGGTTGATATCACTATGGTTCATCATCTTAATATCCAAGTTTCCTCAGGGATTCCGAGAGTTTTGAAGATCTTCTAGATTTTTCCCGTCTACTAGTATTATTCATAGTAAGATTCATGTGTGTGTGGCGACACATGACCAATAGAGTAGGGCTAAAATTAGGCACCTATATCCACTCCCTATATCAGACCGTTTATTGGAAATAAATGGTTTTAAGATGTTGACACATATTGCGACTCTTAGCTTGATGGGCATTTAAATGCCTTTGAGAATCGACTTAGTTATATGTTAGGAACTTTCCCGTGTATGATTTTCATTATCGGTAAACCGGACTTGTACTTAAAAAATGGAACTTCGCTCCTTAACTTCTTCTTAGGATTTTCAATCATATTTACTATTCTTTTTTTTAGAATTTTTTTTATCTTAATGAATGGATTTTCCAACTGATTTATTTATTGATTACTATGTAACCTACTTGTGGATGCTCCACTCTCATTGAAAAATTAGTTACTGTGTAACTTGTTTTTTTAAAGATTATTAATTCATTTTTCCATTTTCCTAAGATAATATGTCAGTAGGTGCTCCATCTTACTTTAAATTTTGGTTATCGTGCAACTGAAACAATGGGTTCCCCACAAGGGAATTAATTACTGCGTGATATTTTTCCCGGTCTAGCCACTACGTGGCTGTTTTGGTATAAACTCCACCTTAGAAGTTACTACATAACTGATGTTGTGGGTTCCCCACGTGAGAATTAATCACCGCGTGATGTTTTTCACATTTTAGTCACTATGTGATTGCTTCTTTGAGAGAATGTTCCTCTCTCTTCAAAATGTAAGTACATGCCCACCTATTATGCTTCATCCGAGGTTCCTTCACTTTTGCAAGCTCATCGAAGGGTTATTTTAAATACTCCATCTGAGGCCTCATAGCATGAACACATCGTTGAGCGTTCGTTTTGTCTTGTACTTTGTAACTTTTGGACAAAAAGGATATAAGCTCACCGAAAGATGATCCTTCTGAATCTTAGTCTCTATTGGGGATTGGCTCACCAGAGAAGGCTGATACCGGGGCTTTACCCAAAAATTCTCAAGTTGAATGTAAGCTTACCGGAGGGGGTTCCTATAGGGGCTTAATCATTCGAAGTTTCATATAGTGGGTATAGGGCCACCGGAGGATGATCCTATCAGTACTTAAGCACCCAAAAATTTCAAGTTGAGTGTGAGAACACTCTAGGGTGTTCCTTACAGGTCTTAGGCACCTAAAATTTCATACGCTGGGCATTAGCTCATCGGAGGATGCTCTTGCCGGGTCTTAAGCACCTAAATATTTCAAGTTGTGTGTAAGCACACCGAAGGGTGTTCCTTCTGGGGTTAGGTAACCAAAATTTCATATGCTGGGTATAGGCTCACCGGAGGATGCTCATGGCGAGGCTTAAGCACCCAAAAATTTATCCTGGGAATTTTAGCGATTTGGATTTTTATTTATTTATTTTTGTTTAGCCCTATGGGCGATTAGCTCTGCGAGACGAATTTATAGGACTTTTGTGTTGGGGTTGGTGCTCAGAGCGCCAATTCCCGGTTGTATTTCTGTTAAATACTTCTGTAAAACATTATTATTATGAATAATATATGCAGTTTCTATAATATAATCTATCTTTCTATATGGTAAAGACGTAATGACCCTAGAATGATTAGTCATGATACAGTTGCAAAAGCGTCGCAACGGACATTGAGATGTATCATGACGTTGTCATTCTCAGACAGTTCCTGGTCAAGGTTTACACTACTTGGTCAGTATAGTAAACCCGTTGAGACCGGTACATGTCGTATACTGGAATATATGATTCCAATGGTTTCTCAATGAACCATAAGTCTTGGAGACTAGTATAGACGTGTAGGTGTTTATAGCGGATAAACACTGAACGACTCACCGAAGATTCTTAATGGATGGTACACCAGCGTCAATAAGAATCTTCTTGGGTTGAGTAGCACTTGTGATTCTTAGACTTGAGATGCCATTGTGGGCACATGAGACATCTTCTACACTTAGACGGCAGTCACGTCACCGATCTATTTAGATCAGACCTCCGCCTGTTCGTTGGGTGTAGATAGATCCTCAGGGTGTCCTATGTGTATCAAGATAGGATCCGTCAGTTTTGTGTACCAGAGCATAGGTAGTCCATATGATTAGCAATCAGATAAATCCATGGGCCCGTGGTAAAGTTTAGAAGCTAGTTCTAAACATTCTTTTGAGATTGCTAATGGAATAGTCGACTGGATAATCCCGATAGAGATTTGACGTTTACATCTATATCTCTGGGATTTATCCGGATACCTGTGACAGAGGAATTATACATTTGCCATGACCTCGACCTGTATGGTTCAGCGAGATTATCCGTGATCGTCATAATCTACGGGTGGATAGATTATGGACACGAAATTTGATTTCGTGACGGATATACCTGAACCTAGAGAGTCTCGATAATGAAACATACTCGTAGAGCACTAGAGCAACATTAATAAATAATATTGATTATTTATAAAGTCGTTTAATGGTTAAACGCAAGATACATGCTAAGAGACTAGATAGTCATTTGCTTAATTATTGTGTATTTACATTTAATACTTGATTAATTTAAATACACATTAATTAATAGTCAAAATGAGTTATTTGACTTATTTCCTAAATGAATATATGTTTTTAATATTTAATGTAAATATTATACATATATTTAATATATTTGTATTTGATTAATTAATTAATTATTTAATTGTTAAATGATTAATTAATTAAAATATAAATATCTTATGTTAGGATATTTAAAGTTAATGATGATAGTTGCATTTGTTGACTAAGGTAAATATCTAATAAAGGTGTTTGTGAGATATTTGTGCAAGTTGACAACATTAAAGTGAAATGAAAAATCAAATTACATTTATTGAATTTCATTTGATGAAATTCGGCCATAGGCCTTTTGGTGAAGATATAAATTGTTTTTCATTTCATAATAAAGTTAACCTAATACACATTTCACAAAAGAAAACACCATTGAAGAAACCTTGAAGAAGCTTGAGAAAGAAAAGAAAAACCAAGGAAAGCTTGATTTTAGTAAGTTTTCTCCAACTTACTATTAGTAAGGAAATTGTTCCTTAGGATCTAGGCTTCCATATATGATATCCTTAGGTTATTTCTTTCTTTGTTCTTTGTGTTTTTGTTGATGGAAAGTTTGGTGAAGTTGTAAAGCATGTATGATGAAGAAATGATGTAACTATTGTAGTTATATGTATTCTTTTAAGGTTTATGAAACCATGTTGCTATTCTAGAGTTGTTGACCCACTCTTAAATGACCTAGATTTGATCTTGAGTTGTTTCATTGTGTTGAGACTTGAATTAGATGGAAGATTGATGATTGAAACATTTGATTTAATGTAAATGGCCTAATTTGCCCAATTTGTGGAAATTGAAAAATTAGGGTTTATAACCTATTCTAAATTTGGGGCTTTTGAGATATGTTGTGCATTTGGGTGTATATATGATACATATAAAGTTTCATGTTGATTGGATTACATTTGGATGTGTTTTGAAGCATGAAATGACAAAAGGCACAAACCCCCCCCCCCCCCCCCCCCCCCCTTGACATTAATTTTGGAATTATTGTTGCTTTTGGTGTTTTGATGTTTTGAACATGCTAAGTTCATCTTAGAAATGATTTAGAATCATTCAAAATTGATTGGATCAATTTCGGATTAAAATGGACAAAATACCATATAAGGGTAATTTGGTAATTTCACTTGAATATGATTCAATTGAAATTTTATTTCATAATTTGATTATTGGAATGTTAAATAAATATGTTTATTTAATTAATCCGAGAAAAAGTTTTGAAATTGGAAAATATCGATTTTCCCGCTTCCGCTGCGTTACCGGATTCACCCGTATAAAACCCCTTCATTTTGTCCCTATTTGCTTGGAGGGTTCCAGAATTACTCTGGTAAAGATCCCCCCAAAATTTCATCAAGTATTTCATATAAATCATTTACATTTGTACATTGTACTTTTATTTTCTAAAGCCTATTCATACAAAGCTTTTACATTTATATAAATTATTTCTTAGCTTACAAATAAATTAGTGTCTTTGGTTTCTCTCTTTTCAGGATTTTGTCGGTCAGAATTTGATTTTCATTAACGGATTGTGCTAGAGCTCGGATCGTCTTCTGTAATTTCTGCTCTGGAATTTCTTATATTTATGAAAATATGGTCATTTCAAAATCTGGTTCTTAGATTGAATAATTACCACAATTGAGCTTCGGTCATTTGGCACCATTTTTTCTTCATTTTTCCAAGAATCTTACACTCTCCACCATCAAAATGTTAGTTTTCAATAGGTTTCTTGGTGATGATGGTAAGTTTATCATCACTCACGTGTTATACACAAAACTCCGGGAAGTTGTTTCTCATAGCAATTTCATTTCCATGTGAATTTTCAAAAATACAAATACTTTTTTTTTTCATTCCCAAATACATAACACGATATTTATCCTTGTAATTCCAATAAATCCATAAATGACAATGCATGCAACATGTTTCTCGTGTCAACCAACTATGTATATCAATAATTTTCTGATTATGCGATGCATGGGTTGAAATTCTAATATGCCAATCTCGTATTTCCGCGAAAGACCATCATGTGCACGAATTCAGGCTCCCTACTAGGTTGTTAGCCTTAGGTTACTATAAAATCACTCCATTTATTTCTCACTCGGTATACCTAGACATATTTTTGTTGTCTGTGTATAAGGCAGAACTTGAGTGCAATAAGTCACGTGTTTTTTTGGTATTAAACCGTTCGTGATCACCATCCCTTCATTACACAAACTTATTTAACATATTAAATTTCCTCATGCAAGTATTTCACCATCTAATTTTAAAATTTGGTTACTGCATTATCGAAACCATGGGTACCCCTCAAGGGAATCAATCACTGCGTGAATTTTTTCCCAGTTTAGCCATTGCATGGATGTTTTGGTGGATACTATACCTTAAGAGTTTGCTGCATAACTTATATTGTGGATTCCCCACGTGGGAATTAATCACTGCGTGATCTTTTTTCCTATTTTAGTCACTGCGTGACTGCTTCTTTGAGAGTGACAAAGTGTGAGTACATCGTTGCGCGTTTGCGTTGTCTTATACTTTATAAATTTTTGGCAAAGTGGATATAAGCTCACCGAAGGGTGAACCTTTCGAGCCTTAGGCTCCCTTAGCTATTGGCTTACCGGAGGAGGCTCCTACCGGGGTTTTACCTAAAAATTCTGAAGTTGATTGTAAGTTTACTGAAGGGATTGCTCCTACAGAGGCTTACGCAGCCAAAAATTCTTTCCTAGGAATCCTGGCTTTTTGGCTGTTTAATTCCTTTAATTTTATTTGTCCTTATGGGCTATTAGCTCTGCGAGCCAAATTTTGTGCGACTTTTATCCTTAGTTGGGTAAAGGGTTCTAGAATAACTCCGGAAATAATCCCCTTTCAATTTCATTAAGTATTTCACATACATCATTTACATTTGTACGTTGTAATTTTCTTTTCTGAAAGCCTATTCATAGAAGACTTTTACATTTACATTTACATAAAACTTACTTAGTTTACAAATAAATTAGTGTCATCGGTTGTTCTATTTTCAAGATCTTGTCGGTAAGGATTTGATTGTTACTGATTATGCTAGAGCTCAGAATGCCTTCTGTAATTTCTGCTCCAGAATTTCTTGTATTTATCGAAATGTGATCATTTCAAAATTTGGTTCTCAGATTGAATAATTAATGAAACTGAGCGTTGGCCATTTCGTACCAATTCTTATTGATTTGCCAGGAATCTTACACTCCCCACTTTAAAATGTTAGTTTTTCACAAGGTTTCGTAGTGATGATGGGTAAGTTTCTCATCACTCACGTGTTGTACACAATACTCTGGGAAGTTGTTTCTCATAACAATTTCATTTCCAAGCAAATTTTCAAAAATACAAATACTTTAAAAATTGATTTTTCCCTCCCAAGTACATAACACAATATTTATCCTTGTAATTTCCATAAATCCATAAATGACGATGCATGCAATATGTTTCTCGTGTCAACCAATTATGCATTAAACCGTTCATGCTCACCATCAATTCATTACTTAGAATTATTGAGCATATTAAAATTTTCTCATGCAAGTATTTCATACAATAATGACATAAATTTCAATTTCCATATAAGTATTTCATGTGTTAAATTCAATTTAATAATTCATGATGCATGCATGTCATAATATGAAAAATTTTATATGAAATCCTTACTCAGAATAACATGATAATGCAATATCTTCCCTACGGCCAATTATGAAGGTTGTAAAAATGAGTGGAAATATTTCGTACCTCTCAATGGATTTTAGGCTTGATTCTCCAAGGTCCAATTCGGACTTGGGCAAGGAAATAAGTGCTTGATGGTCCAATAAAGGCCTCTTACAAGATTAGCACTCAAAACCTTAAGTTAGAATCTTCTTTTTTTAGTGATTTATTTTTTATTTGAAATTCAATTTACAGTTCTTTTCCTTGCATGAACTTTTTTGTATTTCTCTTTTCTTGTTCTTTAACATTTTAGTGAACATTTTCCAATATTTTTTTTTCCAAAAAACGTCCCCCTTTTCTTCAAGCTCATGGGCTTATATAGAGGATTTTAGGTGGAGGTGTCAACACGTGTCTATTGATGGACTCATGTGAGATGCATGTTAAACATATATCATATATTATACTGATACGTAAAATTAGGCGGCATAACACCTGTCACTATGCATGCTAAACTAAGATTACATGTAAAGATAAGAGGATTTCCATTAAAGCCCACTAACTTTGAAAGTAGCATGGAGTGACTGACATCATACCGGAATAAAAGTACATATGAGTGACTGGCATCATTCAAGAATGAAAGTATACCAGATTGACTGATATCACTTCAGAAAGAAAGTACACCGGAGTGACTAATACCACCATGAAATGGCTGATACCACCCCAGAATGGCAGATATTACCATGATTCGTCAGCTTAATATCCAAGTTTCCTCGCGGGTTTCGGAGTTTTGAAGATCTTCTAGATTTTTACCATCTACTAGTATTGTTCATAGGAATATTCATTTGTACAGGACACGTGGCTAATAAAGTAGGGCTAAAATTAGACACCTATAGATACAATTATATATTACATTAAACCACTCTCTGCGTTTTGTGCTTAATTAGCAAATATTACCTTAAGCAAAACAATATGCAATCACAACCTAAAAAACAAAAACCCTATTCCTTCGCCACTTTGGGAGAAACCACTTTCACAGCCCTCTCTCATATTCATGCACAACCCTAATTTGTGATCAACTCCTTCACCATTTTCTGCCCTATCTTTTTCACTCAATCTAAAAACTCACACACATTCTTAATTTGTGAGACCCATTTTGTGAGCAACTCATTCGCTACTTTCAGCCCTCTGTCTTCTTCACTTACAACCCTGTCTTCCTCACTCTCAAACAAATCAAAACTCACAGCCGTATATTCTTCACTCAATCTCAAAACTCACGCACAGATATATAATTATCTGTATTCTATACTGCCTATGTAACCCAATTACAAAATCCAAGCCCAAATTAAAAATCAGGACCAAAAGAGCTAGGGTTTCTTATTTCCTTTACTATAAAATGAATCCTCATCGGCTCTATACGCCTCTACTGTTCGTACAAAGAAATCCAACCACATTACAGAGGCAGCAACCAAAATCAGCAAAGAAAGCCATGGCACATCTTGATAATCCAAAATCAGCAAAGAAAGCCAACCAACATACAAAAGCGTTCGTCTTTATTTACAATCTTCATGGGTCTAAATTCATTTATTTTTTATTTTTTTATTTTGTATTTTTCTCTAACAATCCCACCAAGTGTGAGTCTTAGTTTCAATTTCTCATTCTTAGTTCTATCATAATTAGCAGATCATTTTTTAGTATTTTAATGTCAATTATTTTCTGCTTCATTCTAATAGATTATGCTTTGTTCTTATTTTTGCCTGCAAGGCCAGGGCTCCGATCTCAAGGTTTGTTGACGACTGTTTTTCATTCCAAAGATAATTCGGGAAAAATCACTCCTCGAACAAATTTCTCTCAAGCTGTGAATTTGTTTGGTTAGTTGGGAACCAAATCAAACTTGACAGATAAACAAGAAAACACACAGATAAGAACAGAGGGTTTAAAGTGGTTCGGCGGAGTGGATCCAACCTACGTCCACACATGCAAAGGAAATAATTCTCTAGGACTCTTAAACTGCAATTTGGAAGTTGTGTTGCCATCATGGCCTTCTTTACATGCCTGTCACATCATTCTAGGGCTTTATCCTCTTCGTCTCCCCGAAATGCCACGCGTCGTGAATCCATGACTTGCGTGCCAAAATCGAGTACAATTGGATCCCAACTGAATAGTCGCTCCAATTTCGTCCTTCCATCTGAATTCAACGGAGTGAGATATTCATCACATGTGTCACCAATCATGCTCCCCGTCTTCCATCGAACGGCCAAAATCAAACCGAAATGCCTATTTAAAGGTCACTGTACTCTATTTTACTCTTTTAACATTTCGTCTTCTCCAGAGAACTACAACAAAACTCCTTTGCCTCCAGCGATTTCCCCATCTTCAAATCTCTCACATGTCCTTCAACACCGTCTTCAATCTTCTCGATAAGTTCTTTTCTGAATCCTTCTCTCTTAGTGCACGTTTTTTATTTTGATAATGTTGGTAGTTTGCCTGTTTTGACTATGCTCTGAGTTTTGGGGTTTTTTTTTTATGACAATGGGAATATGAGGGGTAGGTTTACTTATAAAGATACATGTGAGTTGTATGTATATGTTTTTTCGGGTTTTTTGGGGATGAAGGGTTTATGTTTCTGGGTTCTGTATTTGTTTCGTTTTGGTTGTGTTTTGGAAGACTTTCAGCTTTGCAATTGCTAGGGCGTTTAGAGCTTTCTAGGGTTAGCCACTTGGTAGGGATGAGGAATAACCCTAGTTTTAGCATTCATAACTAACTGAGATCATGAACTAACCTCACACCTCGGATAATGTTTTGATAGGCATGTCTGATTCTGAGTCTTCCTTCCCCACTCCCCTCGAGGTCCTGTCTACTGCCCCGCCCCCACACACAATCGTACACGACTCAAGATCTGAGAGTCCTAGTGACTATGACACCACTCCGACCGTTTTCGAGGAGGACAACCAATCCTATCACAAACGAGTACCCCGGCCTGAGCAAGTCACACTTGGCTTGACTTCGTGAATCTTGACACGACATAGATCGGGCTTCAGCAATCACCGAGACCGAGCTGGAGCAATTGAGGGAAAGGTTCAATATTCCAGAGGATATCAGCCTAGCCATCCCGAAGGAATGAGATTAAGCGAGCCGACCCAGAAATGATGTCGTGGCATTGTGTGCGGCTTCATTCGATATGGGACTTCAGCTGCCTATCCAAGGCTACTTCGCAAGGATGCTATCCTTCATGCACATAGCTTCGTGCCAACTGAAACTAAACAACTGGAGAATTTTGGCCGGTTTGTACGTCATCTGGAGCCGAGCTGGGCTGGAGGAGCCAACCTTCTCTGAATTGAAGAGGTTGTACCAGATGAACGCCAACATAAAAGAATACAAGGGTTTGCACTATCTCTCTACTCATGTCGGGTTTCTTGACCTTATCACTAATCTCCCGGCCACCGACAAAAACTTCAAGGATAAATGGTTCTTCCCTGTGGGCCATTGGGGACAACAACAGTCTATTAACGGAGAACTCGTGATAGTTCCCAATGTCTTTTCTGACAGAGGTAATGACCGACGTGATCACACACATATAACGCAAGCGCACGTATCGTTCCAGTAGTATAATGTATTGATCCCATGAGGACTTAATACCTAAGCTATTAATTTATGAAGCCAAATTTCTACGAGTATCTAATAGATTGGTTGTTTGATTGGATGGTGACTTTAAACTTAAAACAAGTGAATAAAATAGCGCGAAAGTAAATTAAAGGAAAATTCAATATTATTAAATTATCCAGGGTTGTGAATCTTTCCAATAACTTTTAAACATAAAGTGGTTATTTCATGTTTGTGTAATATATCGGTTTATTAACCTGGAACACAAAAATATGCAAAAGCCTATTCCGATGGTCAGATACAAATACACAATATAACCCAATTAATCATATCCTTATGTCAACCAAGTTATCTAAATTCATTAGGATTAAGTTCCAATTATGGCTACCCCCGCTCGAAAGGTATATTCCTATCTTGTAAGGAAATCTATTAAAGGGTTATTTATCCTCAAGGAAGATCGTAGGCTATTAAGTCTAAGGCTGAAACCTAAAATTCCTTTGTCAAGTTTATTTTAAGTTTACCAAATCAATCTTATTAATGGGCAGTTAACAAGAAGCATTAAGCTTAAAACTTAATAAATAAACCTTTATATTACTCAAACTATAAAATTAACCCTTATAAACCAGTGATATTGGATTTCATCACAACCCCAGATAATGGGTTTAGTTATGACACATAATTAAGTCTAGTAAAAGCTTAAATAAAGTAAATGACATAAAGTAAATGCTGAAAATTAAAAAGGTAAAAATACAATAAAAGAAAATGCTGGGGTTAGAAGATCCGCTTTTATTACTTTTATTTAATATATTAACTTTGCGTGATAATTACCAACCAACCATATAGGCGGTACCTGATTAAGTCAAATTTATAATTAATTCCAACCGACCATAACGGCGGTATCCAATTTAGTCAGGTTAAACCCAATTTTATTAAGTCCAACCGACCATAAAGGCGGTATCCCATTAAGTCAGGTTTTAAATAGTTTATATATTATAATTAAGGGAGATTAATCTAAATATTAGTAATAAAAGCTTACCTTTCACCCCAGCAGAAGAGAGTTACCTATTCATGCTGAATAGTAAAAGACTGAAAAGTAAACAAAAGAAAGTGCTATTGCGAAAAGTAAATAAAATTAATTACAGAAAGCTGTAAATAAACAAACAAGATAAAATATTCTTATATTCTTAAGGAATTCCTTAGAAGAAAGTATGAGTCTACAAATGAAATTCGGCCTCAATTTATAGGGAAATTTTGTGCCTCCGTGTGGCGACACGTGCAACCTTGCGTGTCGCGACGCGCCGTTGATGTTGGACGCGTGGCATGGGCTTCACGGAGATGGTGACATGTGGTGTCGGCAGAATTATTATTTGAATTATTGGCTTGGCGTCGCGATGCGTAAAGTTGGTACGCGTCGCGACGCTAACGTCAGCATGCCGCAAGCAATGACGTGTTTCAATGATGAGTGTCGGCAGCATGTGATGGTGACACGTGTCCGACGCACGTTAGTAGTATCCGGCGCACGTTAGCAGATGGTGTATTTTAGTATGGCGTATTTTAGCAAATGGCGCATTTTAGCAAACGTCGCATTTTAGCAGGAAATTTATATTTTTGCCATTTTTGTCAATTTTCCGCTGTTTTGGCCCCAAATTGCCTCCAGAGAGTCCTGTTATTTTATTTATCTACAAAATACCACAAAACACATCAAAATATTCATAAAACTCAAGAAACTATCAAAGTATTAAGTCAAAAGGAGTGGAAAATAATGATCTATTTACCACTCATCACACCCACAAACCTGACATTTTGCTAGTCCTCGAGCAAAACAACAAAATAAACTAACATAAACATCTTTAAAAAATAAAAATTAAACTAAGCCACTTTTGTAGGGATCACAATTGCATTTAGCATATGCAGCAAGCCTTTAAACCCCTAGGTGTCCCTAGTGGATGAGTTGTAGTCTCATGAGGGCTTACAGCAACGATACCCACAAACGTCAATCTAATACTAATGCACACAAAAGCAAAAAGATAAGAGAAAAGAGAATAAACAAGTTAGTGACTAAACTGGTGAAACTTCTTATACAAGTTAGTAGTTGTTTTCTTTCTTTCTAAATAACTAAATAAATGAATTCTCTGATTATTTTTACCATTCTTCATATACACAACCAACAAGATATTAATCAAATCATTATGCCCTCAATATTCATAAATATAGTTGAAAAGAGAGTAATATTTTTATCCTAAAGTTATATCAGAATTCACACTTTTTTTTAGCAATGGAATATTTTTCTGATTTTTCCATTTTTTTATTTATTTATATACACTATCTTCCATTCATGTAGCAAGCTTTGGGCCAGTGACTCCTAAACCAGTTGGTTTTAGAGCACTAGGTGTTAAGATACCCTTACAGACTTAATTACTCGGATTTCAGATAAATATATATATATATATATAACATCTTCAATCCATGTAGCGAGCTTTAGGTCAGTGACTCCCACACTAGTTGGTTTTAGGGCACTAGGTGTTAAGACACCCCTACAGACTTAATTACTCGGATCTCAGACGTTTTTTTTTTAATTCCATCACTTTTTAGATGTTTCCTCCAATTAAACTAGAGTACTGAATATTACAAACTTTTCAATTACAACTCATGTCCATATGTTACCATGCATGTTGATAATACCTGTCAACTAAGCATATGAAGATCCAATTTAATCAGTTTTATGGAGAATTCACAAATTAAATAATTCAAAAGGAAATAAACAAACATTTAACTTGTTACGAACTAGGTTGAGATACGTATTAGGAGTGGAAATTCCTTACACAACTATCTCACACCAATTTCACTAGATTAGTCAAGTTAAAAACACAAAACAATTTTTTTTTTTTTTTTAAATTTATAATTTTTTTTTTTGATTTTTTTGACTAAAAATCAAAAAACACAATAAAAATAAGATACTAGTCAACTATTCCCCTCCCCCAAATCTAAACGAGACATTGTCCCCAATGTCTAAAAAAGTAGAAGAAGAGTTCAGAAAATAGTACCTGGTTAGCTGAAATTCTACATCTAAAATTATAGGTTAAGATCCAGATTTATCCGACGCTTTTTACCATGATCATTATCGGACCAGATTATCTCGGAAATGATAAGGTCAATTTGTGGTTCAAAAGCTAAAATTTAGTCAATTAAATCATGGTAGTTATGGCAGTGAATAGGATTTCTTTTACAGGTTTTGACACGAATCCATTTCTCCGAGCATCATCAAGAAACACACAAATAAAATAATAAAATCCATCAGCATTAAACAGTCCAATCGGTTTCTGGTGTATGTTTAAGTTCGCCCAAGATAATACTGTAAAAATTTCCTCCATCGTGCCCAAGCCACCTAACAAAGCAATAAAAGCATCAGCACGGTTAATCATTTCCATCAGTCGTTTAGACATACCTGGCACGGTTAGTTTTTCTTCGTTTGATGGTCCTATAAGATTCGCCTCTGCCAAAAGTTTTGGGATGATTCCCAGAACTTGACTACCTCATTCCTGTACAGCCTTTGAAACGATCCCCATTAGTCCAAGATTGCCATCGCCACATACTAAGTGCATATTCCTTTCAGCTATGACTCTACCCAATTCCTGTGCAGCCTCAACGAATTCTGGTTTAGAACCAGCACTAGTACCGCAAAACACACATATATTTACAACTCGTCTTCTTGAAGTAGCTTCCATTTTTTTATGTTTCTTTCTCAAATCTGGATGCATTCAAGAGTGAAATGATGAGTTGAATTTATAAAACCTGAAAAGGGTGAGTAATAATAGCACTAGTACCTGCGGAATGATAATTTTTAGTTAAACAGTGAAATATATCGTGAAAGTCAAAAAGTCTGGATCCTGTCGGAGAAAATAAAAGAAAATAACAAAACAAATCACAATTATTAGTTAAAGACAAAGAGATAATAATATTTACATGAAGTAACGGCTTGAATGACGTCTATGCGTCAAGGACAAGTTTCCCATCCAATTTTCTTATAAATTGGCAAACATGTTATTTTAGAGTCAGATTCCCGAGACTTAACTGTTGTCTTTCTTTTCGAAATTATGTATATAACATGTGAATTTCATGATGCATCTATCCACTAGAATGCGTCTCAAGAGTCTTAGATATGTCATCCAAAGACTCATTACTCAAGCCATCCCTAGTGAATTTAATTTTATCTTCACAATTATTAGACATCATTCCTAAAGAACGACAACGAGTATTACATGTCATACGTGCACATTTATAGCAAACACCCATTCTTTTAGCTCTTATCTTTTTAGCATAGGTGATTCTTCCTAAACCAGTCAGATATGAAATAAAAGAGTCCAAGGACTCACCTGTCAATCAGACTCGTGCTTCAATAATCCAATGAATGTCAGTAGGAATACCTTTGATAATCAGAAGTCTCATTCGTTCCAAGCGAGCTTTGTAGACTTTCATCAGAGAGTTTTGAGGGAGAGAAGGAAATTACTTGTGAAGATTTTCAAGAACGTCTTCCATCATGAAATGTGACTTTTCCTATACAAATTAAACACACAAAAATAAAACACACCAAATCTGAATATATACACAAATTACATTGGTTGCCTCCATGCTAGCGCTAAGTTTAACGTCGTCAGCTAGACATGACTACCCGAACGTTAGGCTGGATCTGAAAGTGTGACACTTTATTTTTGTCGATCAAATGATTCTCCCCAGTAGTGCTTGACACGCTGGCTGTTTACCCTGAATGTATTGTTGGATTTGGGGTTGAATATCTCAACAATTCCGTAGGGTAACACCTGAGTAATTACAAATGGACCTGACCACTATGATTTTAGCTTTCCAAAGAAAAGTTTCAACCGTGAATCGTATAACAACACATGTTGCCCTGGCTCCAGTTGTTTGCTCACTATTTTTTTATCATGTTATTTCTTCGTCTTTTCTTTGTACAGTTTGGAATTCTCATAAGCATGTAGGTGAAATTCCTCCAATTCATTGAGTTGGTGGAGCCTTTTCTCTCATGCTGCTTGTAGATCAAGATTTAACTTCTTCAGTGCCCAGTACGCTTTGTGTTCAAGCTCCACTGGCAGATGGCACGCTTTCCCAAACACCATTCGATATGGGGACATACCAATATATGTTTTGTAAGCTGTCCAGTAGGCCCATAGTGCGTCATCCAATTTTTCAGACCAGTCATTCCTTGTTGATCCAATAGTTCTCTCCAAGATTCTTTTGATCTCCATGTCTGAAACTTCAACCTGTCCATTTGACTGTGGATGATAAACAATGGTAATTTTATGAGTTACTCTGTATTTGGATATGAGTGCATCGAAATATTTATTGTAGAAATATGTGCCACCATCACTGATAATTGCACGAGGTGTTCCGAAGCGAGTGAAAATAAGTAAGCATCTTTAAAAAGAGTGGGCCAGAACAAACTTGATTGTAAGACTTTGGCTGCAATTTTATTCCTGCTGAAGTGTCCGCCATATGGTGATGAATGACAATACTGCATGACACTATTGACCTCCTCATGTGGATCATAACGTCTCAGTAATTGATCAGCACATCGTTTGAACATGTACCACTCATCCCAGACATAGTGCTTGACTTCTTTGAAGAACTTATTTCATTGTTGATGTGTCCATTCCAACGACCATTTTCCTGATACTATGTAGTTTACATAGTCAGCATACTAATGGAAATCATGTTGTTTCATGGCAAACATCTGTTCATCTGGAAAAATTTATTTGATTGTCAGTTCATTGCCAGCTGTTTCTCCATTCTCAAGCCTCGATAAGTGATCTGCCACTTGGTTTTCTGTCTATTTCCTATCTCAGATCTCCACGTCAAATTCTTACAGTAGAAGCACCCAACAGATCAATCTGGGTTTGGCATCTTTCTTTGCGATCAGATATTTTTGATTGTTGAATGATCTATGTCGACCACCACTTTGGGACCCAGCAGATAGGAGCGGAATTTATCAAAAGCGAACACAACTGCGAGCAACTCATTTTCAGTGGTTGTGTAGTTGAGTTGAGCTTTATTCAAAGTTCTGCTGGAGTAGTAAATGGTATGGAAAATTTTTGCTTTGCGTTGTCCCAAAACTGCACCTACAGTAAAATCACTAGCATCACACATCACTTCAAATGGAAGGGTCCAGTCTGGTGCTACTATGATGGGGGTAGAGACCGGCTTCTATTTCATGATCTCAAAAGCTTCGTGCCATTCTTTGGTGAAGTTGAAAGGCACATCTTTCTCCAGAAGATTACACAGAGATTTAGCAATCTTTGAGAAGTCTTTGATAAATCTCCTGTAGTCCATGCATAATAAAACTATGTCCCCCCAATCTTTCTAACATTTGGTCAATGAATGACAGCGGAAAATGATCTTTCCTTGTTGCTTTGTTCAATTTCCTGTAGTCCATGCATACTCTCTATCCAGTCACTGTTCTTGTTGGAACCGGTTCGTTCTTTTCATTTGTGACTATAATTATTCCTCATTTCTTTGGCACACGTTGCATAAGACTCACCACGTGCTTTCAGAGATGGGGGAGATGATGCCGCCATCCAACCATTTGATAATTTCTTTCTTCACGACCTCCTTCATGATTGGATTTAGTCTCTGTTGATGCTCCACTGTGGGTTTGTACTCATCGTTCATCAGAATCTTGTGCATGTAAAATGATGGACTAATGCCTCGAATGTCTGCTATAGTCCAGCCAATGGCTTTCTTATGTTCTCGTAACACTCTCAGCAATTTTTATTCCTGCTCCAATGTTAGCGAAGAAGAAATAATCACAGGTAATTCAGAAGAGTTTCCTAAGAATGCATACCTGAGATGACTCAAAAGTAGCTTTAGCTCCAGCTGCGGTGGTGTAGGAGCGAAACGGGGTTTACCGCTATGCCTATGATGTTCGGCGACCACGACACTGTTGGGCTTACAGCCCGTAGAGAGTACGGAGTAGCCAACGATGGACTAAACTGGAGAATAAATGAGTCACCACCCAGCGTGAACTGGGAAATGATTTAAGGTTGCACTCACCCCTCGCAAGGGAAGACCTCAAACCGTTGGGTTGGAATGGTCTCTTACTTATGCAAGTATAATGGATGGGTTCACACAATGGTATAACCAAGTCTTATGCAGTACATGTAAGATAATTCAAATAAACATACAAATTTGCACACCCGTAAACATGAATATAAATAAAAGCAAATAAAAAACATATTAAAAAAGAAATACAATTATAATAATAATCAAAAGCAGGAAAAAGCGTTAATAATAAATGCAAATAATTAATCCCAAACGCATAATGCAAAATAAATAACTAAAGAGGCAAGAATGCATGAAATATAAAGAAAGAGGTTGTCCAGTGTGTGTGCGTTCATGTAGCATTCGTAAACGCATTCGAACGAAATATTCCAGAGAGTTAACATTCGTTTAGCATTCGAAAACGCATTCAAACGGAGTGTTCCAGAGAGTTCACAGTCGTGTAGCATTCTAAAACGTGTTTGAATGGAGTGAGGCAGAATGCTTGCGTTCGAGTTGCGTTTGAAAACACGTTCGAACGTTCTTATGAAAATAGCACTCATAATGACATAAACACACATTTATGAGTAGTTCCCGAAAGGTACGTGGAGTTGTATCCCAAGTACAGACCGTACTACCGTCCATTCAGATTCGGCTACGAAATTTATGTTTGGGTTTCCATCCGATATACCACAAGGGATAACACACACAATCATTAATGAAAATGTAAGTGGACATGAAAGTGGATGCGAAATAACATAAACAAAAGTAAAAGCGAAATGATAAAATAACGATAAATGCGAGTAAATAAATAGAAAAGAAAAATAACACTAAATAGATAAGAAAATAAATAACAAGATAAATGCGAAATAATAAAAAACAATAAATTGACAGAAAGGTAAATAAAAATAAAAGTATATGAATATAAAATGAGATAAACAATAAAATGCTAAAGAAAGAAAAATGTGACCAAAAGATTTGGCCGTCTTTGATGTAGGACTTCGCATACCCGACTGGACGTATTTCACATCCAGCCAGGCACGCCGTGTCCGGAACTATAAAAATAAATAGGGTGCCCTCAGGTCTTACCTTTGAGTTGCTTTCTTGGAAGTGTGTTGGGACGTCGCCAGAGGATTAAAGCTTGCTATTTTTCTGGTTTGCTGGTTCGCTATTTCTGCTCGCTGTTTCGTTATTTCTGCTCACTGTTTTTACTATTTTTTGGTTTGCTGTTTTGGGCTGCTGTTTTTGGCTTGTTTTTGGGCTGGTTTTGGGACTAATTTTCGGTGGTTTATGGGGTGTTTTCATGGTGATTGGGCTACAGGTTTTGGGGACTGTTTCGGTGGATTATTGGTTATTTGGTGGGGCTATTTCACGTTGTTTGTTTTTGGTTATTTGGTGGGGCACAACATTAAGGTTTTTATGGATGCTTGCGTTGATTGTTTCACGTTGTTTGGCTATTTGGGTGGGGCTGTTTCACGGCATTCAGGTTTTTGTGGCTGCTTCCATTGATTGTTTCACGTTGTTTGGCTATTTGGGTGGGGCTGTTCCACGACGTTCAGGTTGAGAAAAGAGAGTGGGGTTTGCCGTTCAAAGTGTGAAGCCTTAGGTGAGGTGTAGCCATGTGTGAGTGTGCGTAGTCTTAGGGTTTTTTTTTGTGTGATGATACCGTGTGAGGTTGAGAGAGGAGAGACATTGGTTGTTATTCACGTCTGTAGCTGCCGTGTGTGTGTGTTTTAGGTTGAGAGAAGAGAACCTCCTTTTTATAATGACATGGGATCTCTAAATCATGGAAATAAATCAAGCAAATTTGGGAGATATATTCTCAATTTATTTAGGGAACACAATCTCATAATTTTGGTGAGGATGGGATTTACAATCTTGTTAAATTGGAAGGTGATTTGAGGGGATTTTAGCATTTGTTTTGCATGGTATTTTCAAATCTTGTTAAATTGGAAAGTGATTTAAGGGGATTTTACCATGTGTTTTGCATGGGATTTTATTTATTTGGGAAGGCTTGGGCGTGTGCATGGGAGATTTTGGGCCTTGCGCGTGTGCTGCATGGACTTTGTGTGGTGTTTGGCATGGGCATGGATTGTATGGGCTTTCAAGGGTTGTAGGGGTTTTGGGCTGAGGCTAAGGTTTGAAAGAGAAACTGACTGAGCGAATCCGAGGCTAGCTAGTGAGTCCGAATCCAATGAGGTGCTAATTTTTGGAGTTTTCCATTCCGGCATTTGTTTCTCGCGACTTCTGTAACTTTTCAGGCAGTGCCTCCATACAAGGCTCATCATTGGGCTCATGCAAAAATACAATGTCTACAGTTGCCCCCACTTTGATGGGGCTTGTGTAGTGTGTGACAGTGACAACCCTATCAAAGTTATGCATGCATTTTTTCTTACCCGGTTCGTCGGCCGTGGCCGGACTTACCTGTTGTTTCTTTGATTTTGCAAGTTGCTTCGATCTCTGAGTTGATTTGATAGTGAGGTGCTTCGCCCCCTGGGATTCATCCCTGTAAGATGCTTCGATGTCTAGGATTTATTCCCGAACTGAGTTGATTTGATGGTGAGGTTATTCGACCTATGGGATTCATCCCTGAGAGATACTTCGATCTCTAGGATTTATTCCTGAACTGAGTTAATTTGATGGTGAGGTGCTTCGACCCCTGGGATTCATCACTGTGAGATGCTTCGATCTCTAAGATTTATCCTCGAACTGAGTTGTGTTGATGGCGATGTGCTTCGACCTCTGGGCTTTGTTCTTGAACCACCGAGTATGAGATGGTTCATTCCCGAACCGTTCCTTGTGTGAGATGGTTCATTCCCAAACCATTCCTGAGATGTTTCATTCCCGAATCGTTCCTGGTGTGAGATGTTTCGATGTCTGGGCTTCATTCCCTAACTGAGTTGAGTTGATGGCGAGGTGCGTCGACCCCTGGGCTTTGTTCCCGAACCACCGAGTGTGAGATGCTTCGATCTCTTGGCTTTATTCCCAAACTAAGTTTAGTTGATGGCGAGGTGCTTCGACCCCTGGGTTTTGTTCCCGAACTATCTCTGGGCTTTATTCCCGAACTAAGTTGAGTTGATGGCGAGGTGCTTCGACCCCTAGGCTTTATTCCCGAACCATCTCTGGGCTTTATTCCCGAACTGAATTGTCCTCCATTTCCGGAGTGCCATTCCCGGCTTGCTCATCCTCATTCCCGAGGAGTTGCTCATCCTCATTCCCGAGGTTGTTCTCCAATCCCGGAGTGCCATTCCCGGCTTGCTCGTCCTTATTCCCGATGAGTTGCTCGTCTTCGCCGTTTTTTCTTTTTCTTCAAAGCCTGCGAACATAAAAAGAAATCGTGTGTATATGACGTGTATGCATGGATGCATTTCCTATTCCGATGGGTTTTCTTTGTCCTATTGGCTTGATGTTATCCTTGGTTAGGCCTTCCTTGCGCTCTTTTGTGTCTTTTGCCTATAGAAGTCTTTGGTCGCCCCATTAGCCTACTTACAGTTTCCTCATGTCAATTCTATTCTGGTGATTGCTCAATTCTCTTTGGTTTCATGGCTCAAGGTCTCATTGTGTCTCTTATTCGTGGGGTGGTAGACTGGTCATCCTCAGATCTGGCTCAGCGGCCTAATCCTTTTGGGATACTAAAAATCATGTCTTTTGATTCCCAGATTTCGAAATATGCTCTCTCCTGAGGCATTTGCTGCCATTCTCGGCTTGCATTTTTCTCTTACTACCCTTCTCGGATACTGAAAATCATGTCTTCTGATTCCCAAAGCTTTCCTTTACTGTCCTGAAGATGCGGAAATGATACTGCCTTGTGGTTCGTCCATTGTTTTGCAGGGTCGTTCTATCTTTTGCCCAAACTGTCCTTTCGGATTTTCAACTTAGCGGATTGCTCTATCTTGCCTGAGTCGCATTTTCAGGTTTTCAAATCAGCGAGCTGAATTTTTTTTTTATCTGATTCGTCTTCATTCTCGAGGTTTTTCTTCATTCTCGGAGTTCCTCTCCATTCCCGGAGTTCTTCGTCCTCATTCCTGAGGCTCTTCTTAGTACATATGTAGGAAATAAACTACATTGCAAGGGTACCTCTGTCGCTAACTGTTCCTCACATATTTTACAATTAGCCATTTTTCTTGCTCACTCATGCTCTATATTTTGCTTGGGTGTCCTTTACAGATTTTCAACCCAACGAGCTTTTTTTTTTCTTTTTTTTCTTTTCATTTTTTTTTGTTTTTTGTTTTTTGTTTTTTTTTATTCAAAGTATTGTTTCAGCCTGTCCAGGTTGATGGGCTTGGTGAACTCGTTCCCTTCCAAATCTGACAGTCTCACTGCCCCATTCCCATCACCTTTTCGACTAGGTAGGGCCCTTCCCGATTGGGCTTGAACTTTCCCCTTGGGTCCATTATCAATGGCTCTGACTGCTTGAGCACTAGATCACCTTCTCTGATCTTAGTAGGTCGCACCTTCTTGTTGAACGCCCCGGCCAACCTTTTCTGGTATAGCTGTATGTGGTACAAAGCCTTTATCCTTTTCTCATCCAATAATGCTAGATGTTCGAACCTCTGCGAGGCCCATTCCGGCTTAGGAAATTTTGCCTCTGCTAGTACCCTCATTGACTGTATCTCTACTTCCACAGGTAACACCGCATGTACTATCCTCGCCCCTAGCGCTTGGGGTTCTATAGCCAAATACAACACCAAGGATTTTCCCGGCCTTCGTATCTGACTTAAATATCATGTCATCCATGTTGGACAATTATGACCCATAACATCACTATTTGTAAAAGACATGGTGTTCTTTGTATAAATTAACTATGTGACAAAGGAAATTGCTCTTTTATCATTTTGTAATTGGATTACTTGGATATACAAATGATAAAAGTCCATATGATTAGTACCAGATTAATAAGATATGAGACAGTATTAATCCACGAAAGGTTTAATCATTAAATATCCCTAGTCGTAGTATTATCGAGACTGGACATCGATAATGCGGAATATGCTAGTATTACACTTGTGCGCGTTATGGAAGCTTAACGACATAGTTCTCATATATTTAAGTATTGGATACTTATGCAAGTGTGATAGGAGGTTCTGTTAGGCGTTGGACCGGGAACAACTTTGCTCTGGACAGACCCATCGGAGTCCCATTGGTATTATGACTATATGTCTATGGGAATCCGAATCAGGGTAGGTGTATGTGGTCTTAACCTGAGACTTGCATCGCTAATACTTGAGACAATCAGTATACTGTGGTTTTGGTCGTCCGGAGCTTTAACAGGTTCTGTGTACGCCTCTTCTGGGTTTATTGAGAATCGTAGTGTATTGGGTGTGATGTCGAGATGGAAATGTCACTTCAGTCATATGGAGATGATGATCACACAGGGATACATAACTGGTACTCTAATATGTTGCAACTATTGGGATTATATGACAAGGTCATGATTATCCGATTAAAGAGACTAGTTGTTAGTGATCCGATAAATGCTTCGTACGGGGCAGACACAATTCCAGCCCCAGGCCTAGCATGTGACATCCGATACTGGATCGTAATATACAATACACTGTATACTACGCCTGATAAAGATTATATATTCTTCGTTGAATATTTCTGGAGAATTGGGTAGGCACAGTGCTTTGCTAGAAGCCAACCATGTCTTGTAAATCGGTAAGAACGTGGTACCGGGTACACACGTGTTCGGATAGTTCGATGACCGTATTTACTGCCAACATATCCAGGGATATCTTGGGTCGCTTGCCGAAGATTCACCGATGACATTTGACTCGAACAGAATTAATCTGGGATTAATTAAGAGAGAGAAAAATTAATCTATGATTAATTACGGTAATAATTAATCTGGTACTAATTAACATAGAGGAAATTAATCTGGATTAATTGCGTCATGAATTAATCTAGGATTAATTCGTGAATAAGTGAGAACGCGAATAATTTTGAATTAATCGGTAGAATAAATTTAATAGTTAAATTGGATTTTTCTATTTAATTTATTTATTTGGGCTCAAATAATATATCAGATATATTAATTGAAATTAGATTTCAATGTGGAATTAAAATTGGATTTTAATTCGTGCGAACGAATTAATTTGGAATTAATTCGTAAGCGACTTCCGTAATAATTTTACTGGGCATTATTATTTAATTAAATTGGATTTCATTACGTCGCAACAGAAAATTCGTTTAATCGGATTAAACGAAACCGGACCCAAAGTGTGTTGTGTGAACCAACTTGAATTTTGAATTCAAAGTGGTGGGACCCACTAACTTGCATCAACTTGACACTTGACTTACATCAACTAGTCATTTTGTGATGGAAGTGGTTGGCAACTTTAAGAGTTAGACTTTAATTACACAACACATCACCCTTAGAGATCATGTGGCATATCTAGTACACTTACAATGGTATCAGAGCGAGATCTAAACTTGATTTGGATTCTAGGGTTCTAAACTTTAATTTGAGATTTTATGCTTGTAGTATGTATTTTCCTAAATTGGTTATTTGGTTGTGGTTGGATGATGATGAATTGGATTTGTGCATCTTAGGATTTGAGAAAATTGATTAGATTAATTTTTCCCCAAATTCCTCACTATGGCCGAATAATACCATAGGAGTGCTCATGGTGATTTTTTGAAAATTAGACAATTGGATGTGTTGTTGGCATGAAATGTATGTTAGATGTTGATTTAATTGGATTGAAATCAAATTGCATGATAATTTCTTGTCAATGCCGTGAGCCTAAACATGTTAGAATGAATTGTTTTGATTCAATTTATGTTGGATATGAATTGAAATGTAAAGTATGATTAGTTAAATTAATTAGTATTTTGGAAATATTAGATTAATTGATTAATTGTACTAATTGCACTCTAATTAGATTAATATGAAATTTGGAATGATATATTAATTGAAAATTTGTTGTATTTGGGTTTAATAGCTTGGTTGGGCCAAGTTTGGTTTTGGACAATTGGGTTGGATCCAATTAGGCCTAAAACCATTTCCATAAAGTCCAAATATGACAATTGGGCCTTTTAATAATTTAATTGGGCCTAATGGGCCAAAATTGATTTTTGGGCAAATGGTGATTCCTAATTGGGCCTTGGCTTTTGGGTTGGATCCATAATAGCCAAAGCCCACGCCTAAAGAATTAATTGAAAGCCCATTGGACTTTAATTGAATAGTATTGGATATTAATTGGGCCTTTGAGACCCATAAAGATTGGATTTTGAATCCAAGTCTAAAAGGCACTATTAAAAGTGTAATTATTTAATTTGGAATTAAATATGAATTAGTATTGGATACAATTTAAATTGGATTTAAAATTGTAGTTTGATATAATTCAAGAATACTTACTTTGAGTATTTATTCTTAAACGAGTTGGACTCGCGCAAATCAAATCGTTGTATGAACATTGGATGGTCATTAATTCAAAGATTAATTAATTGGATTAGATTGATTGAATAACATGAATTGTGTGAATACTTGGATGTATTTGTATGAATAATGTATATCAGATGGATATTAGAAGGGTGGGGGAAATTTTGGAAATTGTTGTAATAAATTTAGAATTTATTAAATTGGACCTGCGTGTCCAGCCTTTCACCTCTATTCTCTTTGTATTTCTCTTCTCACCAATTCCCCTCAATGTAAATGAGGTTTCTTTTAGTTTTATGTAATTGGGTAGAAGTTTGTTATGTGCTAGCGGGAGAGAGGAAATTGAGCGATTTGTTCTAGGAACAAATTGTATTATATATCCATCCGCATATCATTATTATTTTAATCACGCCTTATTATGCTTTTAGAATGCATGTTTAAGGGTGTATGATGACACCTAATCAAAGATAATAAATTGGTTGCCAATTTACGCAAAAAAATCCTCACTCAAATATTAAGCGTTTTTCCTTCCATTGAATGATTCTCTCTCAAGATCCGAGATTGGCATTGGTTTGTTGGCCAAAGTCAAGACTGTTGTCCATCGCGGATGTGTTTGAACCATGAAAGCTTTGTTCTATATCGCATGTCTTGGGCGGTTGTGACTTGTTGGCCAAAGTCAATGTCACTTCTAGTTCATCGATGTGGATTACGAAGCTTTCCCACTGTTAATGGGTCACGCTTAACTGGAATCATTAAGCTTGTTGAGCCAAAGCCAAGACTTAGTTGATTCAGAGGAAAAGGTTAGAAAAGATATATTGGATATATATATCGGACTTAAAGGTCCACCTACCGGATCTAGGAATTGGATGAGATCCAATTGATCTTAGAGATCTACCTAGTTAAGTTTCATACAGCTTGTTGGCCAAAGTCAAGGTTGTGTGTTATTTAACGGGATCCTAGCCCACTAGGAAACTAGGTTTCCCGAGTACTCCACATAGGGTTAGAGGCTCGCCGAAAATTAATGGAAGACCAGTATTAAATTTGCAATTTCGTTTAATACTTGATTACACGCGCTCTTTTAATTTATTTATCATTGTTATAAATATATTAGTTGGACTAATATCGAATATTTCTTTCTTTGAACAGTTAGACTGTACAAGACACTACTCCATTTGTAGTTGGTTATATAGTTGGACTATAGTAACCATTACATTTTGAGTGTACCCGAAATCGTTGATTGGATAGTTGGATTATTGCAATAGAGATGGCTGGAAAGATTAGCGTTAGAGACATCATCATGGGCGAAAATGTCTTTAACGACTCCAATTTTCCAGATTGGGAGATGAACCTCAGGATAGTCCTGAGGGCTGAGAAGTTACTCTATGTTATAGAGAAACCTTTCGAGCCTGAGCCCGAAGTTGGCAAATAGTAGAGCATGAGCTTTGGAAGACTCATCGTGATGATAACTTTAGTGCTCAATCCGTCATGCTTGCCGCAATGACTCCTCAATTTCATCGTCAGAACAAAGGATTGGATCCTTATGGTATGATGTTGAAATTGAAGGATCTTCACAGATCTAATCTTAGATCTCATAAGCATGAATAACACAAGAAGCTCTTTCGCTCGCGTATGTCAGAGGGTACGTCTGTCGAGCACTATGTGTCGTAGATAATTACTGACATCGAACAGCTAGGTCAGCTGGGCATAACCTTCAAGGCCGAGACTTCTATAGATTTGATCTTACAGTCTTTGCCTGACTGCTGGGGCGAGTTCATCATAAACTATAATATGATAAACCAAGAGAAAACTCTTGGAGAGTTATTGGCGATGCTGAAAGAAGCAGAGCCAGAGCTTCTGAAGGGCAAGAAGCGCGAGGCGCACCTTACTTCGACATCTCATATGGCCAAGGCTTGGCCGAAGGCTCCTGGGGTGTGAAGAAAAGGAAGAAAAAAAGGGCAAGGCTAAATCATCCCAGTCTTCTAGGAAGACTAAGGACATATCCCAAGACGGGGTCACTGGAAGCGTGACTGCTGTTAGTACAAGGCGGAGTTGGAGGAAGTGAAGACGAGCAAGGCTCCGGCTTCAGGTATGTTTGTTATAAACATGTCCACTACTAGTTTTAAAAAATTGGATTTTTGATTCTGGATGTGGTACTCACATATGTACTGGTGTGCATGATCTGCTTATTAGCAGGATACTGGCTTCAGACGATATCAACCTACGAGTCGAAAACGAGACGAGAGTCACTGTTTTGGCCGTTGGGACC